>JABUQX010052938.1:25000-33304 GCA_015478945.1 Trachelipus rathkii
CAATTTTAAAGTAAAACACTTATGCGTTAAGGTCCCTCTGTTCATGAAAGAAAACTTCAGTGCTTAATTTAGGATATTTTTTGTCACAGTTCTTGTTAATTAGAAATACACCTGAGTTTAAAGGTTTCACCTCGCTGTCTTAAATATCCCCTTGCAAGTTGTTGCTGATATCTTATAGGCATTCTTTAAGAGATCGAGGATCGAGTGCTCTATCTTAGTGTTTATTGTTTCTTTATGTGGACAGAGCAAAGTTGAGGATTTCTGTTAACATAGTGCCTACATTAGCTGCTAGATCTGATATAATTTTTCAAGCGATGAAGTCCCTAGCTTATGACCTTCTTACCCTATATAATATATATATATATATATATATATTATATTATATATATATATATATTATATATATATATATATATATATATTATATTATATATAAATATATATTATGATATATATATAGTATATATAATCCCGGTTTCTACCGCACAGTCTCGTTCATTAGAAGCTGACAATTTCTCCGCCCAGCTTCCCCATAGGCTTCCGTCTCTTTAGATCTTCGCAAAGGTTGTAAATTTGTAGCTGCAACATCTGTTATACGAATGGAACCATATCTTGCAAATTCTGGTGTCGGTAGTCGAACAGGACGGGCCTTAATATTTAACCATCCACGCGTCATTTGATTTCGACCCCAACCAGTTCCTACTCTCTCACCGATTTTTTGCGCTCCTTCTGAAGAGAGATTCCGAGTCCGGCCATGTCCTTTGGACCTCTTTCTTAATCAAAGCACACATGTTTTTAAAACCAATGTCGATTTTAGAGTGAATGTCGTGACTTCGTTTATTGTCGCTTATAAGGATTTGGTTCCTTCTGCTGTAACTGTGTTTATAACCAATAACCTTGTCTTGTCTAACCTTGTTAAACATGTGACTTCCTCTTTTTACCTTTATATTTTAAGTTTTTCATTGTAAACACAACTAAACCTCTGTTATATTTTAACATCTTTCAAAATTTTAATCTCATTATTGAATGGGGCATCAGAGCCCTCTTGGATCCCAAAATGAGTAATTTGGCTTTTGTACAGTTTCAGGATGATGCTGTCAGGTCCCTAATTTTAATTTAGATATTATATTTTTTGTAATTAAGAATAAGAGTAGGAAGGAAATGATATGTGAAAGAAATTTGTATTTATGATGATTAGTAATAAAGTGAAATAAAGTAATCAATGAAGTGAAGCAAACATGTGTATTATTAAAGGGATGAGTTGAGAGTGGGGTAAAATAAGACTGACGTAAAAAGGTGCACTCATGCTTTATTATTAAATATATGCCGCAAGCATATACTTAAAAAATTAGGGAGGTATAAAAACGAGCTTTATTATATAGGTGGATGCGGGGATATAGTAGTGAGATTGAGGAATACATATATAATACGAGATATACTTTAATAAATTAACCACTAAAACTTGAAAGAAAGATGTATAAAAACTGAGATGTAGTAGAGGTAACCACACATAAAGAGAAAGAAAAGAGGAAATAGGTAAGAAATCATAGTGGTGGTGTAAGAAAAATATAGAAGTACAAGTAGTATGAATGGATGCATATTATGACAGGGGCACCAATTTTCTATAGTTGTGTAAATAAGAACCAGAAGAAGGCATTTTTGTTTTGTAGAAATCAACTGTTATAGATAGAGATAAACAAACGTGCTGTTGTGAAGGTAGGCAAATATGCGATATCTGCAAAGGGACAGCACCCAGATGAAGACGTATTTGCGTTGATAAGCTGTGAAGAAACAAGAGGGAAAGAAAACATGTAAATCAAATCTTGTATTATTACGTATTAAACTGTATTAAACTCGCATCGATATAAAAACAATCTTTTATTATTAAAAAGTGAAGATATGAATACAGGACACCTTACAGGGGCTCAATGTTATATACATATAATGATTTATTTCCAACTGTAAACTGCGGAGGGAAGACAAAATATGAAGTTTATTTGAAGAATACTAGTAATAACGCTCTGGCCTTAAAAACACCGGGCCGAATTTATTCTGATAATTTTCCCCCGATTGGCCATGACAGATTATATATTCTTTATAACATATTTTCAGGATTCTGTAAACAACCCGAGAGATTTGTGAAGAGTTATTCCAGGTTAAAAGTGTGTCTATGCCTAAGTTATAATATAGGTGAGTGGAAAAAGTGTATGTTTAAACCACTATAAAGAATGAAAAACTAAGATCATTACTTATTTATTAAATTCATACACTTTCTTAGATAAAAACCTATTTCTAAAAGTTGTAATTGGCAGATTAGTACGAGTCTGCTAATGCATTCAGATTTGTTTTAGTGTAGTAGCTTGTTGCCTCGACAGATCTGCCGGTTTTCCTCTTGTTACGTGATCGTCTGCTTTTAGTAAGACCGGGGCTGAACCTACATATTGTATTATATATATATAGTACCTTATGTAAACCGTAAGACGGTGGCTCACACTACGGATACAGGCCTAGTAGTGGACTATAGGGAGTGTCTGATGTTGACTCGTTGTGGGACACCGGGTGATAATATATAAATGACGTCGGTGGTTAGATAACGCAGGATAAGCCGCAGAGGATAGGAGGATAATGTATTAGATCGTAGATGAGTGGTAATAGAGATTGAGTAAGACGTAGAGTGGGGATAGATAGGTACAGAGGTAAGGCAGAATAGTGAAAGAGGTGTGGAGACGAGGTATTATCAGTGATGAGAGAGGTAAAGAAAATTGTATCAGATCCATTTTAAATAATAAGAGGCTGATGGTGAGTATCGATGTTAGTAAAAGGGGTTGAAGGAAGTTGAAAGAGTATATAGGCCGTAAGGATACATTTATACGTAGTAGTCTATGCTATTATTCGTACATAGGCTATAATGATAATCAATTAAATATAGTCTAAGTATATATAGTAAGGGCGGAAGTTATATGTAGCTATATATAATAGTATTATATATGTATACATAAGGGGTTAATATATCAGCTACATTATATAGATGATCGTACGAGATAGTAAGATTATGGCTACATATATAGGTAGGAGAAAGAAAGAATTGTACCTCCAAAATAAATAAATAATAGAGGTGGAAAAAGTTTGACCGTAAGGGGAAATCCGTGGAGAAAGAAAAATATAAAAGATAGAGTACAGAGAAAAAAAAACATGAAAACATAAACAGCTAGTGAAAACAATAACCGTTAAATTATATACCAAATGGAGTTTGAATAGGAAAATTAGATGTTTAGTAAGTATAATTAGACATAGCAGATATTGTAGTGTGTATATACAAGAAGAAGATGAGGATAACATGGGTACACAACAAGGGCAACATTATGCAGGAACCTAACGAGTCACATTAGTAAATGCACATAGTGTTAGCAAGTATGACGGGATAATGCTGCTGATGCTTGATGGAAGAAGTAATTACACTCGGTAAAAAAGAAAGTGAGGACAAATGTGAGTGGATGATAATTGTACAAGATGTGGAATTATGTGTGTAGGTAATCATACATTGGGGAATTATATTGGCGTGGAAGGTAAAATGTAAGGTATATACCATATAATTAAGTGTACTAAGTAGATATAGAGAGTTTGTGTGATTAAAATGTTTCTCACCAGGTGTTTGTAAAGTAAAAAGTAAGAAATGATGATAAGATTATGATGTGATTAAGAAATGCTATTCAGTGTTTGAAAGAATATATTGGAGGGATTAGACAGTAAAGAGGAAGAGAAGTCGGTGTATAGAGAGATTGATTAGCGAGACCACATTTGATGATTTGATGCTAGTCAGTCATCATTGTCTGTGCATGGAAGCGTTTGTTTAATATTTTCTAGCCAGTGATGTAAGCATAAACTAGTCTACGGATTTGTAGTTATAAGTACGTTGAATTATAAGTTCGACAATAAATTTACCAAATAACATAAATAATCAATAACAAACTAAATATAAATACAAATAATTAATACAATTAAAGAGAAGACAAATAAGAAATTTAATAAATGATAGATCAAGAATCAGATCTGAAATTGAAATGAAAATAGAGCATATAAGATGTAGATAGAAGCAGTGAAGAAAAGTTATAGAGTACCAAGGGAATGAACAGCAGAAGATTATAGCTTTTTTGACAAAGTGATGCAAGAAACCGAGAGATATCGAAGTTGTAGAATTAGACTCATCGTACGCTGTACTAGGATATAAATGATTTAGAGATGATATGACGGAACAAATCTACGTATAGCGGGTAACTTTAAGTTATCACTAACTAGAACTACTGAACCTATTACTATTGACAGAATTATGAAACAAGCACCAGCCTGCCTCATCACCTTCAATGATAACAGTGTCAGCTACACGGCTATTTACCGCTTGTTAATCGTTATCATATACCTATATAGAATCACTCTATCCCACTTTTTAAATGAGGCAAAAAGAAGGCTACTGATAAGGATTAATAAGGAAAATAGATGGCGATGATGGGGAGTAACATTGCATAAGCAAGCAATGATTGTTTATTTAAGAGGTAGAGTAGTAATGAATAATTATAGATTAGGGTAGTAAGAATTAAATAGGCTGAGAGTAAGTGTGGTAATTGGTTTATAGACAAAGTGCATAATAGATTACGTATATACGAGTTTCATCATATTAATTATTATTAATTATTATTAGAATTTAGTAGTAGTAGTAGTAAGTAGTAGTAGCTAGTAGTAACTTTATTATTATTATTATATTCAAGTATATTATTATTAATTGTTTATATACTGTCCTGTAATTAATGATGCAATGTATGTGAGAGACTCTGGAAAGAGCTACGGATGGAGACTTGCATTATTATTAATTATTATTATTGTATAATTATTTCTATAATTATTATGGTCAGTATTATGATTATTCTCTCTCATATCGAGTTAATTATATAATGAGTTAAATAGTTATAATTATTTATTATTATTATTCATTAATTAATTATTATTATTGGATATATTATTATAAATTATTTCTTTATTTCATTATATATTCATGTACAGAAAAAAGTTTCATTAATATCGGATGTCAATCATTATTATCTTTGTGTATTTTATTAATCGAAATTTTGCTGGCCCGACCTCGCTACTTGTATTAATTACATTTATCTGAGATTGTCCTATATTATTATTATGCTATGCATAATTATTAATTTTAGCTACATTACCGGATGTCGGTGAGGGAAGCGGCCCATCTCGTGTTGTTGCGAAGAACATTTGTGAAGATCTGAAGGTATGGAAAGTGTGGTTACTTGATGGAATGAGATAGCCGCGACTCCTGAGTGTAGATATACATCAAGCTATTGTGCGCTTAGTACGAGAAGTCCGCAGGCCATGCTAAGGTCAAGCTTATGCGGCGAGACCGATATTAGTCTGCCGAGAGGATAGTGAGAGAGAGGACCACTAGCGCAAAGTTTAGAGCGATATGATCACACAGTCTTAAAGTCATAAGATTTTATAGCAACACATATGCGCCGCAGCGTGCTGGAAATCGTCGCGGCGGGTTGGGGGCCTAGTACAAGAAGGACAAGCAACATTGTTGTATGCCGCACGACGCGTAATTAAGTAATAGGCCGCCCAAGCGTGTCACTGAAATTTTCATTAAGGGCGGCCCACTGACTGTTGTAGGAGAGATAATCTGGGGTATTTCTTGGAACTCATGAGTAGCTGAATAGAATATTGAGCGTCGATAAGTTGTTATTTAATTCGCTTATAAAATAATGATTTCAATGAAATCAATCAAGCTCAATCGAAATTATTTATCTATTTAAATTAATTCATTATTATATTTTATTATTCATTTCATTATTATTATTATTATTATTATTTATTATTTTATTAGTTATTGATTTAATTGAGTTATAAATAGTAGAACTTCATACAATCGTGTGCCTAATCGATTTTTTAGGCTCTCATGCGAGATGAATCTGTTGAATGGATGAGTCAGTTTTTTAGATACTCGGTTTCTCAATGTGGTTGAAGGGCACTGAATGAATGGTTGGATGATGGAGGTGTGGTTAAAAAGAGAAGGAGATAGGTAAGGAGAGCTTCTTCCAGAGGTTAGTGGAAATCAACATTACTACGACGACCGGTATTTTGAAAGATTTTTCAAATTTCCTGACAATTAATATTTGATAGTTAAATCTCTTTTTACTAGTTGCGCATTCATGATTGGGAACGTAACTGAAAATTTCTATCTTTATAAATCTCACTGAAGGGAACGTAAGATCGCTTAATACGTATTTAGAAAAATAGAACGGACACTCGCGGAACGTTTCGATGACACCTAGAAAAGTAAGCCCTGAAGATTGAGAAGAAAATGGAAAGCTTCAAGCTAAAAGCTTGAGTAAGCTCAGGCATAGAAAGAAGAATGTTTTGACAGTGGGTTCCTGGCCAGATTATTCATTGACAGACACAGAAAAAATTTAACAACAGTAATATACGATGATCTGGTACTTCTCCACAGAAAAAGCAGTCAGAGCTTGAACAGCAATTCCACTCTCATTTATTGCGCTTTTCTGATGGATTTTGTTTTCTTCCAAAAATTTGCATCTCCCAAACATTGCCCTTTTTGATGAGTAAAAAACTTTCTAGGAGTTTTTTTTTCACACGATCATCATGAAGGATCGACCAGCACATTCCAACACGTCAATCGATATGGAAGATTTGCTCGCAATCAGGTCAAGGAAGGAATGGATCAAACACCAATAATCATCCGGTAGCTCAGCGGGGAACACGCACTCCGCCCAACTAAAGGCGATTGAGACCCCGGTTCAGTCACTGGCTCGGAGATATTAAGTGTGTGAGTGGTTACGCTGTTCTTTCTTGAGCTGCTCGTTCTTGCTCAGGACTTACAAATTGAGGCACAGCACCCGCGCGCCTCTCTAGATTAGGGGCTCTCTGGGCCCGGTGGCGTGGTGGTGTTAAACTAAAAAAAAAAAAAAAAACAAAAATATCTAAGAAGTGAGCACTGGTAGTAACCTTATATAATGTAAGCATCTCGAAGGGTATTAATCCAATGAATATAGTTGCCGGCAGCTTACTGACTGTAAAGCATTTCAAACACAGATCAGGTCATTCCCGAGAAATTACTAAATCCCAAATTTCAGCTGGTTTTAATTGTTCAAATTGTATTCCTATCCATAACTTTTCCCTACAATTAAACTCCTTACACAGTTTATTTGGGGATTTTACTGTGTTCCACTATGATTTTCAATGTACCCATTATCATTAAAAGAGCTATTTCCGCTTACATAGGGTTTTATTCTTCGAAGAAAATCTTCTAACTGAATCATCAGATACAAGGGAATAACTTTCATTTTTCACTTTTCCTCTCTCTATGGTTCTTCTTTTTTTTTTGTCTTCATGAAAGGATCACATTGTTTTGGGGCTCTATTGATGGAAAACATTTTTGTGTGTCGGAGTACTGGGAAGCTGTCGGTGTGCGCTGCTCCACACGATCAATACGATGAATAAGTCTGCAATCCTAAACATTCATTTGACCCAAGAAGCCAGCGATGCAGCAAAATTACCTTCTACAAAGTGTTGCTAAACAAAAAAAAAAGAAAAAGACAACATTAGCGCTACAGGTACCAATAAACAAATGCACCTGAAAGTGTAATGTTTAACGCGCAGAAGATTATATACATAAGCGTCGTAATTGGTTTAGTTGCTAAAAAAGTTATTAAATTTTAATAAGGCCCTTTCATTTTGGTGATGTCTTGTTGTATTTTTTGTTCAGTAAGAGGGTTAGAGGTAGCGGAACGCAATAAGTGAATGATGTATCACTCAAAAGAATCCCCTAGATATGTGGCAAGGACTAAGTCTTGTTTACCAGGAAGTAATGTTATATAAAATTTTATCAGTTTCCATGTCTACAGACGTTTTGGGAATATCAACTATTTTCTCTACGCTACAGCAATTAACACGCCGTTCGGTGCCCCCCACCCGTTCGGTTCCCATAAATTATAAAATATTTTTAGTATGGCCATACCATTTTTAATATATATTGTTCCTATTATAAATTGTAGCATATGTTATGCTGAGCTGGATAAGTCCATTAGTTATACAGAGCCAGAGAATTTAATCTTTTTGAATAAGTTTTTATTTTTCCAACCTTTCTTGGTAAAATATTAGTGAGGGCGAGCATAAGATCTTATTCAGTAAAAAATCTGGGGGGCTGCCTAAAATACCCAAACTTTGGATGTCCATATCTTGATATGGCTAAGCTAGGGTTTAAATTAAAGGTATTAT
>JABUQX010052939.1:17500-48278 GCA_015478945.1 Trachelipus rathkii
GGATATCTACCTTTTAAGTTTCACAGATATTTAGATTTATTAAATTTAATAGTACATTCTCCTGTATATGATTTTAATTTTACCCTTATTTTTTAGTTTTCAATCTGAAAGTGAAATTTGTCACTATTAAACGGTTTACTCTTGATCATATATATATATATATAAGATGATATATATATATAGTAATATAGCATATATATATAGTATATATATATATATATATATATATATATATATATATATATATATATATATATATATATATATATATTTCTAACTATTTTGAAAGAAGGAAAACTAGTTTATTACACAAGGAGAGAGAGAGAAAGAGAGAGAGAGAGAGGAAAGAAGGAGAGAGAGAGAGAGAGAGAGAGAGAGAGAGAGAGAGAGAGAGAGAGAGAGAGAGAGAGAGAGAGAGAGAGAGAGAGAGAGAGAGAGAGAGAGAGAGAGAGAGAGAGAGGGAAATTTATCAATAAATTATAACATTAAATTTGGAATATCAATTTCCTTTCATATTATATTTATTCTGATTTGATACTCATGTTCCCCCAAAAATATATTTTGAGATTTAATTATAAATCTCTATTCTGACCACTTTAATTTCCCGTGCTTTTCATGATAAATTTTTCTAAGTTCAAGACCTCGGACCCTTCAGGCCTGTTTGGGCAAAACATTCAAATCACTAACCTCTCCTCAACCCCTGTTTACTTCTCTTACCAGCATACTCCAATAGACTAAGGCCCAGTCATCCTTCGACTCATAACGGCAGACATTTTAATTACCCGGACTTTAACATCCAAACCATTGATAAAAATTTTCACGGGTTTGTGCCAATTCAAGAGTATATCAGTGTCTCTTCCTCAAAAACAGACTGCCTACCAATTACCTAGTCCCTGAGCCCACAATGATCCAAATTATTATCTCATCTGTGGCCACAACCCGACCTAACATGACCAGATAACGTAAAACATATATTCAAACAAATTTAGAATTTCACTATCCTATACACATAGTAACTCGCAAAAACTATAAAATAAGACTTGACTACGACTTTATGACTACAGTCAAATTGTAAATTTTTCCCACCCAGGTGGTTTGCTCCAACAGGATTGTTACCCGTCAAACACCTTCCCAAATTATCCTAGGTTAGACCACAAACCCATTTTATCTGGATATCGTACTTCTAACATGGAGAATTAACAGAACAAAAATGTGCCGATACACAAAACATAGAAAAGCGAAACACAAAAACCCAATTCCTGCAATTTGTCTTGATAATCTCCGTATTCTATGTTACCCAGGATTGTCAAGATAGACGTTTTCCGATTTTGCATCTGTGACTTACGAACGAACAAGCAAATGCTCGAGTTTTGATCCACCTAGCCTGTCGCTTTTTGCTATAATAACAAATGTCTAGATCCCAAATTTCTAAGCTATAGAATAGCTTACCAAACGTAAGGGCAATTTTCCCCAACTTAAATTGGACATTTATAAGGTTGTCGCTCATTTCCTCTGTCGAATTTAAAGCGCAATCAAATTAGTACGTTTATCCTCTAAACAATCTAGCCAAAGGACTCCGTAATAATCAACAAACCAAAAAAAATGACGGATGATAAGTAGGCCGCGTATGGAACTGGATGAATATTTCATTCATAAAATTTCTTCTTTAAATCTAATTTTCTTCCAAATCACATAAACTCCATCACCAATAGTTGATCATTTTTTAGATAATCATAAACACATGTTATTTTTATTGTTACTTTTTAATTATTTTTTTGGTTATATGCCCGAAATCACCAGGCTCCATACAAAACGTCTCCGATTCTCGTTAATGTTTAGACAAAAACAAAAGCAAACCTCCAGTCAAGTTTAAATCGTTGTTCGACTTTTCGCACGAAATTCGAGAGGAGAAAGGTCTATGTCCTAAGGCAATCAGGAGAGCCAAAAAGTACGTCGGGTTTTATGGATGCTGTTAGTGTAGTTACGCTTTTTATTATTTATATAAAGTACCATAAATTTTTAAGTCCTCATGCTACATCTGTAAAACAGCATTCATTGGAAGACATGCTGGCACGATAGAATTTTATGAAATAGAGTCATAGTCCGTACCTATTGAGGTTAGCAGATCTTTGACTATCCTAAATTCTCTGGTGGAGTGATGGGGAGATTAGTCGAAAGGAAATGTCCATGTGTTTTGAAGGCTCGCATCTTAGTTATTGGAAAGTTTGACCCACATAGTCGATGTTACAGTTGGCACATTTTTATTTGTAAAAGATGGTGTGACCTCAAGTTCATGGGGATGCTTCCTTAATCTAAAGAAACTGAAAACTGAGTTGTTGTTAATAAAACATATAAATGGTTTTTGAGGGAAAGTTTTTGTTAGATATTTCTAATCTGAAACGTGAAGATCGATTGAAATGTATTGAAGCTGAGCGTAAACAGGAAGTTTTAGGAACATCCATGCAATAGTTTTAGTCGATAAGTGTTTTTATCGATTGAATACGAATAAACAACGTTTTCTAATCTTATCAAAAAGGATCACAGGGAATAAAACTCTAAGCCTATGCAAAATTTATGCGATAGGGATTTTTATGTCAAAAACCTTTCAATCAGGAGCAAATAACAAAGCGCATGTATCATTGCTGGCCTTAGCCCAGCCAATTTTATGGAATAAAGTGAAGATAGAAATAAAGAAATTAGTCCAACAAGTAAAAGTATTAGTGGGCTTGCGATAATAGAAGTAGAAAGCCACTAATGTTTTACTTGGAAATCAATTGTTCTTATAGTTTTTTCCTTTATCTTCCTATTAATCATAATTGGTGAATAATATCACCCTTACTTTCAATTTTCAGTATTTCCTTTGCTTTTAATTAGACACATTTTTCGTTGTTTGTATCTTGTGCTTCATCGCGGTTCAATTAGAAATGCTCACCCAGTTTTAGCAAGAATTTTCTGTTCTCAGAACAAGCGACCGCGATTTACGGGGCTACGGCCAACTTTTTTGTTTTTAACATTTGGGAATCAGCTGGTTATTGAAAAAGCACTGTTGACGTCTATGTGAATAAAACAGATTAAAATAATAGGCAACATAGGTTTATAGTTTACAAATAATTGAATACCAAACTATTTAGTGAGGTTTATCCATTTGAGAAAGTAGATTTTAAAGCTGATTGTATCTGAACTGAACCTTTATTCAATTCAAGACGCGGTATACCTATCCACCCCCACTTGTTTATGTTTATATAATTCTTTTCTGTAAGAACGTTAGTTAAATCCGCGATTCAAGGAAGACAACCTGTAAAAGAAGAAATTAAAGAAACATATAACGTTCTGTTGTTACATACATTTCTTACCATTTTTTGGTAAGTTCTGACAAAAACGAAACGCACTTTCCCGTCATTTCCAGGTATAGTGGTGGTGTTGCAACCTTTTCGAAACAGCCTTTATATATATATATAATATTATATATATATATATATATAATATATAACTATTATATATTAATATATAACAATATATAAATTAACTATTATATAATAATATATATTATATATATATAATTATATATAATTATATATGATATTAATATATATATTATAATATTAAAATATCGTATTATAATATATAATATATATATATATATACTATATTTACAGTTGTCACACACCACTCACGGCAGAGTCGTAATACTTCAGGGAGGGATCGTTGGACACGCCCAAAATTTCATCCACTTAGCGCAAATTACGCAGTAATGAGCACCAGACGAAGGCTATTTAAAGTGAAGGGAGATGTATAATTCAGTATGAACACAGAAAGATGCGAAGAGCAGAGTTCCCACAAGAACAGATAGTGGTTCAAGGAACTATAAGAAGGAAGCCTATCGAAGCGTAACTTAGGCCTGAGTTACCTTAATATTAACTTTACAAAAACTACGTGCAAATTGCAACACTAATCACCCTACTATTCTTCTACGGAATGGACCGTTCGATTATAAAGGTTAGGTGGTTACGACGAGTGGATATAGTTTCCTATCGCACATACCTGCCGCTCGCTCACTCTATATACTAGGTTAACCTAAGAAGAGTAGATAAAAGCAAACTGCATATACAATCGCTGACTTCGCAAAGATAGAGCGTTCAATTAATAATAGTGAACTGTTAGAAAGTTACAGGACAGTTTAATTAAGAGCCTTTTGGCCATTTGACTTCAGGACTTGTCCAATAAAGTACCTGGGTCGCAAAACCCAGCAGACCCCCTACACCAGATTGAGCAACAGTATCTACTCCATTCAAAGGTCGGTAATGATGACCTGTTGACTAATAATAGTCTCGGTATCATATAGAGCTTATATTGACGAAAGAGGAAAAAAATGGTGTTCTCGCAGTTCTAAATTAACATGATACTATTACTCACAGTTTTCTTGTAGGCCGCTATACTAGCAACCGTTGTATGTGATAGGTTTCCAATAGACATTTTTTTGTTTATGTTATGAATATTAATACTGCAATATTTAATATTGTCACAGGGAGAGAACGAGAGAACCGTCAGTAAAAAAGATAGAAAGTTAGAAGGTATTTTAGAGGAGATTTGTAGAAGTTATGGGTTTTTTAAAGAACATTTGAATTTCACAATGGTAGGACGACCCTACTCGGCAAATTCTATTTCAGGATCACTAGAGAATAGAATCTCAGAAGATTAAGACGAGAGGCAAATTCTAGATAAGTAAACAAGCGGTGAAGTACAGAATTGAAATTGATAAGATGAAGATACATGATAGTAGGTCGAGTCTAATCGGGCCATATAGAGTGGATAGAGGTAGATGTGCAATGCTGATTGAGTTAAGACTTCATTACACATGAAAAGTAGGTAATTAAGAGTAGAAGACGTATAAATGACAGAAGCCATTACTGTAAAATATTCTAAGGCTAAAATCACACCAGACTACCATGTGGACACAGAATAAAGAAGGAGTGAAGATCAGCCTCTAAAAAAACAACAGATCTTGATATTGAGGCGACTTGAGGATGATGTATAGCTAGACATAAGTACTGAGCGACAACATCTCTTATTGAGAAGCTGGACGAACAGAGGTAAATATTTCAGGGTAAAAAAACCGCCAAAGGCGGAGCTTTAAGAGAGCGATGGCACCGCCGCTGCCATTATCCCTGTGTCAAATTAGAGTGTATTGAGATATTTATATCAAGCGCCACCCACGCAAGTCTCCCCGTAGTCCTTGAAGACGCAGAAAACCATAATCGGTTAAGATAGGGAAACATACGAGAGACCTCCTCCTACCCACTTTGATTACGCCGGAAAGCCGCGTACTGGCGATCTGAAAGAGGAGAGAACTCTCAGCAAATGGTATAAACGCACATGCAGAGTTGGAGAAGGGTGTCAACAGATTTGTATAAGTACAAGTGAAAGAGCAATAAAGTTAGTTACAATCGATTAGTGATAGTAAATGGATCAGAGCGGCTCCTTTTTACGAATAGATTGGACTAGTAATGACACTGTTTCCAACACTGATGATGAAGTAGTTAGCTAGTATTGAAACAGTAGAGAATATACGGGTTGAATAGGGCGGCGAGGGTCCAGACGTAAAGAGCACACTCCTTCAAAACTCCGGAGGTAAATGCCATTCACGGTATGCCACGCTCGCCTTCCCTAAAGACCGTTCCATATAGATTCTCAGAATAGTGTTACCCGAATCTCAAAGATATGAATAATCCACAGGCTCACAAAGAGCATAGGACGTATATACGAGAGGAGAAGGAGGAATGTGAGAAATCGATCCAGTTTAGAGTATAGTACGGTAAAAAATAGAAGGCCGAAATAAGAGGATATTCGGGCTCTTTTTCCATGTTGGAGTAACATTATATTAGTATTTCTTATATTCTACACTGGCTAGAGTACATACTCAATATATCCTACTATCTATATTATATATATTAGTAATATATATATATTATATGGAGGTCATAGATAATATATATATATAGGGAGTATTATACTAAGTATATATATATATTGAGGTAATATATATATATTACCTTCTCCTATAAATATATATACTACTATATATATTATATATACTAGTTATACTAGATATATATATATGAAGAAAGTATCTATATATTTTTCTGAAATCTATCGCATATATTTTATAAAACTGGCATGTAGAATACCTAAATCACTAGCCAACAATTTAAACGATAGCTTGCTTCGGCGAGCTACGGCCCTGGGTACCGCCGCATGTAGAGAATATTATCGGTTTGCGGTCTATAACTCTGCTACATGTCGATAAGTTAATTACAAGATATATTATTTATATGATATAGAATGGTTATATTATAGTTAACCCTACAGTATAACCCCTATATACTGTACACGTATATATATATATAATTTTTACCCATGTTTATCTATATATATACTCTAATATTAATGAGCATATATATATATATAGTATAGGTATATATATGTATATAAATACCTAATAGTAGATATATATATATTAAATAGTATATACGTAGGTATATATATATATATAACTATGATATTAGCTCTGTATACGTAATATTATCATTACAAGAATACTATTTGAGTTAAAATATCATACTTTACTCATACTTATGAAACTATATATACTATATATCTTTTATTCAGTTAATTAAAGAGACAATTGTCATATCACCATTAGTATATAATATATACACTATATTATATTAGGCCCAATTTATCAGGGATACAACAGTACAGCAGGTCATCGACCTTGGGATGAGATTATGATGGTTAAATATCTTGGCAAAAATCTTAGGAGGGCTGGGTTACTCTGGTACGTTATAATTCGGTATCGGTATCTGGCATTGTGAAAAATTGTGAGTTGAATAAAAGAGTACTTGTATCGGTTGTTCGGTAGTCGACTTAAAATTTTCGCGCTATCGGCGTGCCAACACTAATTTTATAAATATATAGGATATAACAGAGAAAAGAACGGCTTTTATTCTACCTGTATTGCATTACTCTCATGGTCACCTATTAATATATAAATATATATATGTAGGTATATATAAAATATAAATTTTATAATATAATATTATATATATAATTACCTCAATAGGATAAACTATATATATTATATATAAGTATATAAAATACAGTGATTATAAAGTGGTACTACTGATATATAAGTGTTCATCTAATAGATATATATAGTATACCTATTTATTAATATATATTTGTATATCTATTTAACTACGTATTATAATAATACCCTATGCTGTCATGATAACTAAGGTCAATCTAAAGTATATATGAGTAAATGGTCTGACAGTTTATTATTTACACCACCACTTTGGTAGATTTCTTTCAGTAATATAAATATATCTAATAATTTAATAAATATAATAAACTAAAGAGTTATATAATAAAATTTAATAATAAATCTATGTTATATTTAATATATTTTGCCACGAAATAGACAAATTAATACAGGTAATATCTCTATGTATATACGATACATTATAATATAATTCGATTATCTATTATATGCTATAAATATTATATATATTAGTCATCCTCTTAAATATATATATATTATATATATATATATAATATATACTAGATATATACCAATATGTATTATTAATTATATTATAGGTATCATTATTATTTATTCGTTTATTGTCTATTTTATTATTATGATACAACTTGACATTATCTCTGTGATCTTTTTATCATTTAAACATTTATATTTATTTAAAAGATACTTCACAGAGTAAAAGACTGCAAAAAAATATGTTGATAACTCGTTATTTATTACACAATTTATTTAAATATTATTTAATGTAACAAACTATTAAATTAATTGTAATTAATTATTGTGATGCGAAAGTAGTTATGTTTGTATTGGTTTTTGGCAAAGATCTAATATATTGCTATATCTGTTAACAGTTAATACGGATAAAATATTAACTGTATATGCCACATAATTCTAGTAAGTTATAATATTCGAACTAATTACCTATTATTATGATAGATAATTGCAAAATATCGTATTTAAAAACTGTTTTGTATGATTAAATTTTTTTTTATTAAATTTAGTGTTTAATGCCTATAGTTCATACAATGGTGACTTCGAATATATGAATTTTGTATGGAAGTAAGCATAACTTTTGGATAAATGGAGTCATCCATGGCAGGCTACTATATAGCTGGGAATCATAACGAACATTAATAATATTTATTTTATATAGAATTTTATTTTTAATAATTTTTCTACATTTTAAATACTTTGTTTTGTGTCACGAGAGAATCGTAGAACGTCTCATTTTATTTAATAAACCAGCTCAAAAAAAAAAATCAATATCTTACAATATTAAAAATGTTATTCTAACTGCAGATAATATGTTATACATTACACACATATAACTAGTTATGATAAATTAAAAACATCAGTAATATTGAAAACATTATTAATATTATTCGGTGTATAATTAACATACTGTAACAATAAAAATATGTTTAAAATACTGTATAATAATAAAAAAAAAAACTATTACCTAGCATATTTCTTACTCAGAAATATGAGAGAAAATAAAGGATTACAGTAAAAATTTGACAAATACCTTAAATCTTCCCAATAAAATAAAAATAGAAGTTGATCCAATAGACATTATGACTAAACCTTAATACAAAATTAAACACAAAGGATAAAAAATATGACAAGTTATGGCGTCCTAAATTAATTAATTAATCAAGGAATTTCAAAGTTCTGTAAAATACAAAGTTAGATATGAACTTAATAATTGAAGTTGGAGTTAACGAATCAGCTTAACAGAATGTGATCCAGTCTCCTCGTAAAAAGAGTTTTTTAGAATCCGTTCACATTTTCTATCGAAAATGACTAAAACATGTAGTGTGAAGTCATACACTATGGAGAGTTCCTAACGGTTGAAAAGCTCTAATGTACAATAAAAATATAATGAAATTAAAACGGTTACATTTAATTATACATTTTATTCTGTATATATATGATGGAGTAAAAGAAAAAAGAAAATTCGATTTTTTTTTTTTAAATTTAAGAAAATCTGAAATACAAATACTATACCCTGATTCATCAAAGAAATAGTGGTATAAATAGACGATCAGGAATTTCAAAAAATATTTATGTACGAAAGGGAACGTGATAAACATTTTTAGGACTTTTGATAAGCCTCTTGTCAATATGAACAATAACTTGTACATGGTATATTTAAGTATCGTTAAAACCTCAAATGGCTCAGAGAGTACAATTGCAACAGAGCCTTTCAAAGAGAAGAAATCATAACACCATTTTAATAACAAATAGGAGGAGCCAGACATACTCTCCCCGTTACTCAATATCGAAGGAAATATCTTTAGTTTTGATTTCACCTACTAAGCATTTATATTAATACAAAAATAAAGGGAAATGATAAATGGGATAACAATAGAATCGCATATCCTTTGGAAAATTGATGTGAGAATTCTACAAAAATGTACGTCAAAATTATCAAGAGAGTTCAGAGATATCTTAGTTAAATTTTACTGCTAAAAGAAATAAATTATTTACAATAATAAAAAAAAGATACATATTTTGTCTTAACAACAAAAATTAATTATTTAAAATCACCTTTAAATTTTTTATGTATTCTGAATAGTACCCATCGCAGAAAAGATGCAGCCCAATAGAGCCACTCTGCAACTTACTGTGCTGCAGCTTAAAAGTAGGTTCCTGGGGTAATTTTAAAAAAAAAAACGGTATTTTGTTTTAATGGACGTTCAGTGTTTACATTTTATGCATTAACTGTCTAAGATTCTAAATCATGGACAAAGGGAAATATATCACTACTGTTGAAGAAAAGAGTTCCACTAATATTATGTAAAATTTAAGGAATATATTCCCCAAAAACTTAGAAAATTTTGGGGAAAATGTTGAAGAGTAGGTGAGGGTGGAAACTTCGAATACTGATGGACCAAATGTGTTAAACAATGGCATATTGCTAGACGATTTTGAACTAGTGTCCGTGAGTGAAATACCTAACCCGAAATTGTGCAAGGACTACCTATAGATGTCACTGTCAGTCTGCGGGTAGATCACTAGTATAATCCTGGCTTTTCAGTGTAGAGTTTTCTTTAGTGACTTTTATTAGAACTCCTGCCAAAAAGTTCTAAAGTCCTGGCAGAGTTTAGGAACAGTCAGAGGATGGATGAGAATTATATCTTATGATGTTAAAATATTTTGACCTATTTCTATTTGAGTCAGATGCGTGTCTGAAATTTCATAGGTGGTTCTGTATTGCACTGAAAAATGAATGGTAAAGACTACTTTATAAGAAAGAAGTGAAAAAGCTACCAGTTGAAAGCTATATCTCTCTGGGTACGTTTGGTTTTTATTCATCTAAATATCTGAAAAATGAACAATACAATGTTGAAACCTCCCTATCGAAGACATAAAATGGACATTTCAGCCCTCAAAGCGCACTAAGTTTACCTTAAAACTTATAAGGACAATTGTCATAAAAAAAAAAGATTACATTCATTGTTGCTTTTTAAATTTATTCTCTGAAAAAACAAATATTGATAATCGAGGGATCAAAGATCCCACAAAGAACCTCATATATTTGATCTACACCTTTGAAAGTAGAAATGAAGTAAAAGTTATTAGTGTGTTTGATTTATTTCCGATTTCATCTAGTATAAATATTATGAGAATGGTGAGAGGAGCTTAAAAAACAAAAAAAATATATATATACTCTGCTGAATGGTAGCGGCTTTGAACACGAGAGATTCATTTTCATTACCATTATTGGAAAACCCTATATTCGAAGAGCTATCTCAACCTTATAAATGAAATTAATCTTTCTTTATTTAGTAATTACTTTTGTCCTAGCGGAGCTCAATGTAAAAATACATTGCGCAGAACATATCACTGGTTCACCAGGGAGGAATTGAAAGTGGAAAAAATTCAAATTCTTTTGAAGGTGAGAATGAAAGGAACGTGCCTGACAGGATACCACATCTAGTTAACAGAGGACTTTAAAAATCCTAGATTCTAGGCATCTAAAGCGAAGAGCTTTCCAGATTCCACTGTTAATTAATTGATTATGTGCAGGCTTCATAAAGCTATACCCAAATCAGAAGTTCATTTTATTTGAAGCCATGATTATATTAAGAGGTCTCTCTCATGGGTGTTGAGCAAATAAGGATAATGCCCAGGGATCTAAATTGATCCAATGGGTTCCTTTTTTTTTTTTAACTAACGTTCAAAAGTGGTTAGGTTGGACAATAGAGTCCTAGAGAACCAAGCTTGATGAAAAGTTATGTGATCCAAACGACAAATGAGTGATTCAGACTTTATCCATACAGGTAGCACCCATATTGTCCACTCAAACAGAATGGATATCAATCAGCTCTCAACTACTAATTTGCAATAAGAGAAAATGTATACGTGCATAGAAGTTCATGAAAATACATAGGTCTAATTACTAAAGTCCTATCTTTAATCTTAGAACGGATCTCCTCACCTAGATTCTGCAATAGAAATGCCCTCACGAATCTACACAAGCATATTCACAATATGGTTCACGTATACAAAACCGACACTTCATTATGCTATACCTCCTTATATCATTGACCAAAACACAAATATATATAACTACCATGTTTCGTAATAACATTTATATTAATCAGTCATTTAAAGAACATCCCTCTCATTTCACACGCAAATACACAAGAACTACCTGTAATAATGTTCACTCCCAAAGACAAATAAAGAAACACATTTAAACACTAAATTCCAGATACTCTCAATCAGAGTATCTGAACCCCTTAACCACAGAGGTGTATGTACGTTTTAGCCAACTATAATCTAACTAATATATATAATGATTAGTCCATCTGAACACTATTAGAACCTTAGATCTATTATACCTATCTATCCATGAACTAATAGTCATCATCTACTATTTATCATATATAAGATAAAGTATAAAATGTCACGAAAAATTTTCAGTTCCGGCCAAGCTATATCACTAATCAAAGTAAACTTTGGTACACTATATAGTATATATTATATATATTAAATTATACATCCACCAAGGGAATCTTTAATTCGCACTAAGCCACCTTCATACTTGAAATTTTTAAACACTTTCCTAATACACTCTGCAACATCCGTTCCCTTTTCATCCAAATATATATCCTAAAATATTGTAAAATCATTATCAGACACAATGTATCCTATGCTGACTCACACCCATCTAAGCTATATATAACTACTCACCACTACATTGATGGACAGTACACTCACTTGTTTCTCACTGAAGTATTTACCTTTAAATACAAACCATACAGTCCTTATATACACACAACAGATAGACCTAATAATATCTCATATATACTAATCCATATAACCTTCATCAAAATCTTAATTTAAACTCTCCAGATATCCTGCCCAACAAAATCAAAATATATTTAGCGTAGTTTTTAGTAAATAACTGAGAGTTTAACAAGTTAATATTTTGGTAATAGTCCGTTCGAATGAAGACGATGTATCTTTTTTGAAACAGCTAAAAGTGTTGGTAACATACAACCAACTTCAAAAAATATTCATTGACTTAGATCAGACAAAATCAGATATGAATAATTAATGAATAATAATGAATACTAACTCAACATCTACTTAGTTCTTTCATAACGCCCATCCAGATAGTAATTGAATAACCAAGAGAAAACACATCCTCAATTATGCAACTCACATTAATAGTACCGCTAATATAAAAATTATTAAACATAATAAAATATTTATTACCTAAATGTTATTCTTACACACGCTATCAAAACAATCAGTACAGACATAACATGTGTTTTTGTACTTTTACAAATATATGAGTAGATGTCTTATCTCACTAAAACAACATAAAAGTGTAAGGGTGTGTTTCTGCACTTATAAGCAGCTTACAGTTTATATTATGTGCTTCTGAACTTATAAATAAATATATCAGTAGTGTGGAACTTAAAAAGTTAGCATATTTATAAAGCAACATCAATTTTCAATTTTCGAGCCACCTCACTTTGAGTCTGTTTCACCATGCTAAGGTATGTATCATGAAGTAATCAGCAAGGAAAGCCATCATCGCGCGAAATAACTCACTCTCTTAAGAGCGAACAGCACCTTGTTCTCTTAATATTAAACGACGCCGAGACAACCCAATCAGCTCCCTATGCAGACTAGTTGATCAAAACATCTGAAATTTGCGACGCAGAGAGACGCCGGTTTACGAGCACATTATATCCCTACACGACTAGCTCTCAGAGAATATCACACTAATCTGCGTTCGCGATGATACATATTCTGGAGTTGGAGTCGGAGATATCATCCTTTCGCTTTAACCCTTTATTTATCACTCTTTCATTCAAAGTAAATCAGTTTAAAGCACCAAAATCACACATACTACGGAATCTATATATGCGCCCTCCAGATCAATTGAGCTTTGTTTACTCTACTCTCTACTCAAATGCGAAATCGAATAATATCACCACTCATCGGTAAACTCATAATTAAGTAATATGCCGTAGGTAGATTTCATTAGGTGTATCTATAATCTCAAAACTCATAGTACAATTATTGTGATAATATAGTATTAAAATATTAAATAAACTAATCAGTACATTTTGGTATCTATAAAATCATGCAAACTAAATTTACTCTCATACCTGATGTACACTTTTTGGATCTTGAAGCCATGATTGATACATCACTTCAATATAATTCGAAGAGGATCCATTTAGAAATGGCTCCGAGGATAATGCTGTAGGTGGTGGGGGAGCAGATGAAAACTTTTTACAACAGTGTATTTAAAATATGCTTGTTAGATTCCTGAACAGAAGAAAAACTTGTTAATATCTTACAAGGTTATCATTATCGGTTGTTCATGGTATAAAAACATTAGTTGCTCAAAAAGAACCATCCAAAAAGTTGAAAGACATGCAAACACTGGCTGCTTTACCATACATAGTAAATGCGGGACTGGACTACAACTCCCAAAAATAATGGGACATGCTTTATGTTCGGAATTTATCTTTTCATTATCACCATCGCTAACGGGCAGAGCCCTATTCAACAGGCTAAATATATAGCATGCTGCACACATTATATTCATAATATTAAAGACAGCAAGCAATACGTAAGATAAACATAGACGCGCAAAAAAGAAAAGTCAGGTAGATTTAAATTTCACAGGAAACACAGAAGATGGAAGAAGAGTTTCCACAGAACAGTGGTGGCAGAAGAAGGAAGCACCGCAAGCAGGCGAACTAGCCTGGAGTTACCAATAGTAGTAAGAAAAAACTCGTGCGCAGACACAGCCCCCCTTGGTGCTACGAGGGCGTCGTAAAGGTGGGTGGTACGCGAGGTGGTAAGTTTCCTCGAACACCTGCAGCGTAAAACCTATAGAAAAGAGATAAAGCCAACCAACATCGCGCCGCAAAAGATACAAAGAGACGGTCAGTGAAAACTGGAAGTAACATAAAGCATTTATAAGAACAAATTATGGCTTTTGACTCGACCTTCTGTCCAACAAAAGCCGGTGAAGGCCAGAGCACCCCAGCACTATGAGAACACGTGACTCAAAATTGACAAGGGCGGATGAGACTTGAAATAATAAAGCTGTGAGTAACTGAGAAAGAGGAAAAAAAGTACTCACAGTCAAACAAGAACTCAAGTTTCTTTGAGGCCGCCCAGCAACCGTTGTGATGACATGAGGTTTCCCAGACATTTTTTTATGTTTCATGTTAAGGCCACGGATGTTATATTACAGTCAACACAGAAGAGAACGAGAAGAACCTCAAATAGCAGATAAGGAAGTTAGAAAGGTATTTTTAGAGAGGGAGATTTGTAGAAGTTGGGTTTTTAAAGGATTGAATTTCACAGGTTTGAGAACGACCCCACGCAGCAATTCTTTCCTAGATCAGCACCGGAATAGAATCCGGAAAGATTAAGACGGAAGAATGAAGGATAGAAGTAAAAGATGGAGCAGAATAGAAATGAGTCGAAGAATGAAGGGTCGAGTTATCGGCACGGCGCATATGATGGATAGAGTTAGATGTGCAGGTGAAGAAGATATATATATAAAGTAGGAGATAAGACGAAAACCTGAGGAACACCACTAAATTGACAAAAGAGAGAAGAGGAAGAAGTCGCTCCATCAACCAGAGCCGGTGTTTAGCGACTGAAAGAAAGCTAAACATAAGAAAGCAAAGAGAAAGGAGAAACCAAAGGAGGGGAGCTGGAGAGCAGTGACGCGTGAAACATGCTTTGGATATGTCAGGCGCCACTACGCAAGTCTGCCAGTAAGTAGTTCCTAAATAAGAGCGGAAAACCATAAAATCGGATTAAATAGGTAAAGTAATATCGCCGTAAGCCACCTTGAATATACCAAAGCCGTAACTGCGAAATGAAGAAGAGAATGAGAATTCCACAAATAGTCTAAGAGTAAGAGTTGCAGAAGGGTTTCAAAGATTCGCTAGATAGAATACAAGTGAGCAGCTAAAGGGCGATAGTTAGAAGGATCAGAGCGGCTTATTTTTTTCGGAATAGGTTGGATGGTGCTGCTTTCCACGCAGAGGGGAAAAAAAAAAAAAAAGTTTTGGGCTAGTATTCAAGACATTAAGAAATATGAGAATTGACACGAGGGTCTGTGTCAGCATGTAAGTACAGTTCGCCTCAAACTCGGTTTTTTCCAACCTGTGTTAAACAATACTAAACGGGATAATATAACCGAGTGAAGATAAACACATTTGCAGCCAGTTGAGAGGAAGCGTTGACGGAAATTTGGATAAAAAAAATAAAGTTTTTATCGAAATCGAATCTAATACAATTTAAAAATCTGATAAGAAAATAATTTTATAAACTCGTAAATTACGGTAACGGTTAACGGAGGTAGGGGAGAAATTTTAACTCGTTAAAGTTAATCACAATGTGAACTTGTTAGATAGTCTAATAACTTCTTTTCGCAAAATAATAAAAGCGTTAAAAGTTAACAAAAAAATTATACGTGTTTAATTAAAACATAAAACCTTTAACGCGTTAATGCCACCTTTGTATATATATATATATATTATAATATATATATAATATATATATATATATATATAATATAATATATAATATATATATCATATATATATATATATATTATATATATATATTAGATATATATATATTATATATATAATTATTATATATATTATATATAATATATATATATATAATTATAATATATAAATATATATATATATAAATATATATAAAGGGTTGGATTAAAACAAACGTAAGTTTTGTTTTTTTTTAAAAAAACAGCGTTTTTTTTTTAAAAAAGCAAGGCAATTTTTTTTTTTTATTATAGATAATTTACATATATATATCAAGTCTTTTTTAGGGTTTTTAGCATTAAAATACAGTATACAATATGTAGACAGAGGTATGCATATATAATAGTAGAGTTTTATTTGTAGTAAAGTTTTATTTGTGCTCTAAGGCATATAATTAATTACATTTCCATGATTGATTATTATATATATAATATATATATATATAATTATATATAGTATTATATATATATATATATATATAATATTATAATATATATATATCATATAATTATATATATATATATATATATATATATATATATATATATATATATAATATATATATTATATATATATTAAATGTAATATTATATAATAATAATAATTCTTCATCCTCCTTTTTATTTCCTCCCCAAGACTGGTGTAAGGTGTGTAACAAGCCATCGGAAAAGAAAAACGGCAGTAGAAGAAATATGACAAAAGTCCGAAAAGAAAGCCAGCCAGCCTTGCTGCCCCCTTTATAGTAAGGACTCAATTCGCAGTCAGAAAATCACCCCTATAGCTTCAACGGGACCTGTGATGACCTCCACTATGGCTAATCATTCCAGTGTAAGTTGTTCAATTCCTTGACCCAGGTGGGCCACAACCATACTCCAACTCACAAAACCCCGGCCATTCTCTCTCCTATTATGCACCTTTATCTCGCCTCGCAAAACTCACATTTCTGTCCTCCAGACATCCTTTAGCTGACTCAATCCACTTTTTCTTTCGATCTCCCAGCCGGTCGGTTTCCAACAAACTCGCCACTATACATCTGCTAAAAACTGACATCATTCATTCCTTCCACATGACCAAACAATCTTCAACATATTTTCATTTATTATCTTGTTTACCCCTTTCTACCCCTTCTTCACACCATCAACTCTCTAATACGTTCATTCCTCATTTTATGCAATTCCTTCTCTCACACCTAGCATGTCCCTTAGATTGTCATCTGAACACATGAACTTTAGATTCTGAATACTTCTTATGTCCGACCATAATCCCTCACTACTGATACAATAACACAGTAACAACATACGTCCATGTAAGACCTATCACTCTATAGACTTAGTCCCCCTATAACATGTCCCCAACGATTTTTTATTGCACCAGCCACTTCCTGGCATCCAACATATACCCAAATATTTAAACTCAGACGATTGTTCCAGCTGCTCACGCATCCTAGACAATAACTCACACTGAGGACTGTCCCTCACTCACAGACCATAACTTACTCTTATCTATGTTTACTTCAAAACCCTCCTTTTACACATCCTGACCCAAATCTCTCTAACAATCCTCCTCAAACTCTTCAGATTCACCACTACAAAGACAAGATCACATCCGCATATTAATAGCGTAGGGCACCCTCGCACTCATCTCCATTCTCCATCAATTCTAACACATCATTTCCTGTCACGCCTACCTTCAATTCTTTCATAACCCCATCCATAACAAATGATAAATTCTACCTTGCCTCACTCAGCTATTTATACTAAAACAATCACTTTTGACGACACCAATTATTCTTACACACGCCTCACTATGGTCATAGACCTTTGATTCATTCAGAAGCCTAACACCAACACTACATATCACTACACACCTGCCATAGAGCTTCCTATTACCCTATGATCACCCCTGTTGCAAAATCCAATAAAACTAATACAATTTATGTCTTCTTCTCCCTGCAATTTTCTCTATCAATGGCTTCAATGTAAAGTATTTGATAAAAAATCCTCTATCCATCCTAAACACACCTTGTTCTTCCACCAATCAGTAATTCAGTCACTCAGCGCACTATTCAACCAAATACAGCATATATCTTCCTAAAACACTCATAAACTTATTCCCCTATATTTTCTACAATTCCCCTTTCATCTCCCTTCTTTGATATAAGGGTACTATTACTTACTGCTCTCCTCCAATCCCCGGAACTATATCCCCTCCATAAACGCTTTATTTTACACAACTGTCAGATCCAATCAAATCAATCACCATCTGCCCTCCGTTCTTGATCATTTCACAGATAATTTCATCTATACTGCAGCATTACCATTCTTCAACTTTCCTTACTCTACCATGTACCTCCTCCGCCTAATAACTCTCATCCCCAAATAATCTCTTGAATTCAATATTCTATGACTTGAGGCCTATCTTCATACTGCTAATATTATACAGATTTTCGGTGTTCTTCTCCACACTCCCTCGCATCCATTTCATCAGTTACAAAAAACCCATCCCTTTTCGATTAATTCTGAGCAGGTGGTTCAACTTAATTCTCATCTTAACCTTTCGCGCGCTTCCCTTCCAGAAGAGCTTCCTATTCCCTTGTCATCTCCCATCATCCTCCTTCCAAACTGTTTCATTTACCTCTCTCTTTTTTCTTACATATACATCTTTTAGCATTTCTTTTTTCCCTCCTTATATATATGTTCCAAGCATCTTTCTTTTGAAACTTCATATTTGCTTTTAGTAACATTCAACCCACGCTTCTTTTTTACTTTTAACACTTGCATCACCTCTCATATCCACCACTTCACTGTTAGCATCCTTACTTCCTACTTTAGCACACCGACATACTTTCTTTTGCACTGCTAACAATTGCTTCTTCATTTGCTCCAGATTTTTTCAGTTTCAACTTTTTCACATTCACTGATTTACTTGCGAGCGTCTTATGACTTACCTTTTACCTGTTCACTAAAGCTTCTTCACTCTAATTTTACCCTCTTCCTTCCGAATCACCTTCCTCTCCATCCTAGTCCCCCTAACGTTAATTTTAACATAGAACAATATAATGACGGATAACCCATTCAAAACCCCTCACTTGATTTAGATATCCAACCAATTACTTCAACATCTCCTCCTTCACCAACAAAGAAAATCAATCATACTTTCACTTAGTTACATCTCTACCTACACCAACTCTAGTATACTTATGGATACTCTTGTGTTTAAAGAAAAGTATTACTTTACGCACATACCTTCTCTCCTCACAGAAAATCAATCACCTTACAATTCGTCATTCTCATTTTCTCCTGGCAACCCGAAACCACCTGTTATCCCAATCCTTTTTTTTGAGTCCATATAATATATATAAATATATATATATATATATATATATATATATATAATATATTATAAAGTATATATATATATATATATAATATATATATATATATATATATATATATATCGGTATATATATATATATATAGTATAATATTAATATATATAGATATATATATAATATATATATATATATATATATATATATATATATATATATATATAATATATATATATTAATAATATTATATATAATATATAAAATCCGTAAATTAATAGTCATTATTTAAGGCATAGAAGGGGTATAGCACTTACCGTATAATTTAAACATCTTTAATATTACATAAAAAGAGGTAATATTAAAAAAAAAAAAAAAAATAAAAAACACATTGGTTTTTAAAAAAAACATGTTTTTCTTAAAAAAAAACAAATACATTAAAAAAAACGTTTTTTCACAATCCAACCCTATATATAAATATATATAGTATATATATATATATAATATTAGTATACTATATATATAAATATATATATATAGTATATATATATATATATATATATATATGTATATATATATATATAAATATATTATATATATATATATATATATATATATATATTATATTATATATATATATATATATATATATATTATATCTGACACTGTTGTCGAAGATGGACAGAATTTAAAATAGAAGGGAGAAAAGAGAGAGAAGAAACTGAAGAACAACAGAGAAGAAAACTGAAGGCTGCAAGAGCTTCTAACTAAAGTCTTAAATAGCTTTCAGAATTCAAGATGAAAAGGCTTTTAGAATGAGGACCTGACCAAGATTATTGTAAACAAATGAATTTCTATTAAATGAATGAGTCCTGTTTATTAAATGTTTAATAGAAAGAAGCATATGTATTTTTATCTTGATAAAAATATAGATTATAATAAGACAGCTTTACTGCTTTACTTCTTTTCATCATATTTTAATCCAGCACTATCATATTTCATTGAAAATATAAATGAAGGAGCGATAATATTTCCCGGCTTAGTTTCTTTGGATAATTCAAATTAAAGAAATTAAACTTGGATTTGTAAAAGTTATTATACAATTGCATCAAAATTCAAACTGCCACGAAGATTTCGGATATTGCACATCAGATCTATGAAGAGAATCCTCTTCGTTTGGCTATCAAGGGCAGGGAACCCCTAACTTCAATTTTATTTCTTCCAAAGAAAAGCTGTGAAATATGAAATTTTATTTTTGCAGCTAACACCATTCTATAGTCATACGGGACATAGTGTTGAGTATAATATTAATAATAATAATAATAATATATTAATATCAACAAGGGCTTAGAAAACCTGGGCCCTTTTACTTTTAATGCTTAGTTAGAAAACTCTTTTCCCCTTGGAAACCCCCCCCCAAAAAACAAAAATTTGGGGGGGGGGAATTCCTTTTCCACAATTCTCTTGGTTAGAAGCAAGATCCTCTGGAGCGCTCTGGGAGAACGAGTTTTAAAGCCTAATGGAAGAAAGATGCTAGTTATACTGAAAGGGTAAAACCCTACCTGAGTGTATAGCTCAAAGACTTGCATCGGAAAACCATTGCGCCGAGAGATTGTTTTTCTAGAGTGTCTAGCGAGTCCTGGAAGTCCAAGAGTTCGGAGATAAGAAGGGAGAATGATGTTGCTTCAACGACAAGCGTGAATGCCCTGACCTGGGACGATGGTATATAATAGTTATATTATATAGTATTATAATATATATATATATATATATATATATAATAATAATATATAATATATATATAATATATAATATAATTATATAACTATATATAATATATATATAATATAGATATATATATGATATATATATATATATATATATATAATATATATATATAATATAATCATATATATATTATTATATATAGTAAATTCTATATATATATATATCAGTGGCGACTCCATTAACTTTTTACTACTCGTGCTCATCTCTCTCTTCTCTCTCTCTCTCTCTCTCTCTTCCTCTCTCTCTACTCTTTAAATATGTAAGTCCATTTATATATGCATTTCGATATACTATATATATATTATATATATATATAGTATATATATATATATATAATATATATATATATTACTTGAGATATTCCTGCAAAAGATCAGGTATTAAATAACGTTTTCTTGGTTGTTCATGGTTAGCGATTATATCAATGAATACTTTTATAATAATATAATAACAAGAGTATTTTAAATACAATCTTTGCAAAGTATTTTAAAGAATTTTTTACATTTAATTTAATTATTTTATTAATACTTTATTTAAAAGTAATATTATAATGTATAGTATTTAAACATATTATTATAGACACTATTTATAAACAAATTTTGAACTGCAAATTCAGAATTCGGAAACCGTCCGACGTTCCCCGCTCTCCTCTTTGAGCAGAGATGCCCTTCATTTTAATGGGGTTAATAAGCGTTTTATTAAATAGGGGTTATACTTATCTTTTTCGTTTCAATTTGCATAATCTTTTAGATTCAATATGGGAAATAGAAGATAATAGAAAACATAAGAAAATTTATTATAACGGAAGATAAGTGTAGAAAATGTCATTAACAAATTTTAACGTCGTGTGAGCACAAGAGCACAAGTGCAGGAGTCGCCTCATATATATTATAAATATATATATATATAATATTTAAATTTTATTATAAAATTTTTAAAAAAAATTTAATTTAATAATTTAAATAATATATTAAAAAAATAATATTTTATTTTAAAATATATAATATAATATAAATTAATTATGATATATAATATATATATAACGGTAATAGTATATTTAGTATATATATATATATATAATAATATATATATGTATATATATATATATATATTATATAATAATATATAATATATATATATATATATATAAATATATATATAATATATTATATATATAGTATATATATATATATATTGTAAGGTGTCTACATTGCCCGTTACAACAGTGGCAAATTTACTCTTTTATTATATACGAATTCCAACTCTGACTTAATTTGTAAGTTCCAACTCTGACTCTTAAAATTAATGTTTATTTTTAAATAACTTTCTAATTTCATTATGCAAAATTATTATATGACCTTGTTATTTTTCAGTTATCTTATGAGACAAGTTCTCCTTAATTAAATATAATCATTATTTATTCATAATTTTCACACTTATAAGTCTAATCTTCGGATTTATAAGGTTAGTTCTAACTGTTTTTAGTTATAAGTGCTTTTTGCTTTGCTTCTTATTTAATTACATGAGCATATAGAGTAAGGTATGCTTACTATAATATTCAATCCCCTAAATATTCATATTGCAGTTCTTCTTCGGATACTTCATCATAGTCTGTCTTTGCAGAATAGCAAACAAAAATCAAATCCCCAATAGGGGTAAGTAAAGGAAAAATTGAAAGATCAATGGAATATAATTAAAATACAGTTTAGTTTTCTATTACAATTCACTCAATTCACTTTCTATTTTAGGTTCTAATGCTGGGCTCAGTAAAACCCATTCTAATACTTGGCTCAGTGATATCTTCTACCTGTTCCATTCTCAAGCACAGTATTACCCATTCCAATGCTTGGCTCAGTACCATTCATTCCATTACTGGCCTTAATTGTATTACATGTCATATGAAGTCAAATTGTAAATGGGCATAATTGTCGCCTGTGTTTGTGATTTCCCCAACACTTGACCTGTTCTCATAATTAAGATAAGTTGTTGTTTATTGTCTTACAGACTGTGTCATTGTATCCCTTATTGTAACCATTAACCATTCATAGTACTTCGCGGAAACTCTGTAGTTATTATTTTTATTTTGGGACAAGCTTTTTATTTTTGAACAAGTTGTTTCCTTGGTCAAGATTTTCAATTCTGGTTGGAGACAGAATTGTTCTCTAGTTTTCATATTTCCTGTTGGAAATTTGTTGTTCTGTTGTGTTCTTCTTTCTTTTTTTTTTAGATAAGTATTCTACTTAAAATTAAATAAAGTAAATATTCTTCCCATTATTTATTCATTGAATGACTAATTACTTTCAAATTTTAGTCATTCTTCTTAGTCTTAAGTTTTCCACTCTGTGAATGGTCTTAAACTTAGTCATTCCTTAGTGGACTTTTCATAATATTCATCACAAGTCTCACCTTTTATACATGAATGTTCTTTAACATAGACATTCACGTCTCATCTCATCTTCATTAATTGATTGTACATAAATATATATATTCTTAATTATTTCTCCATATTACCTTGAGTAATCAAATAAAGCAGTTCTTTTACTGAGTTGTTTGATTCATCCTTCTTATTAAAACATAATTGTGTGCTTTTTCCCTCTATTATTCACCCCTCCTTATATATTCGCTGTCTTGGTGTGTTACCACATAATTACATTCCCCACACCTCCGAAGCGCAACCCCTGCACAGGAAGAAGGTTCCAGAGACAAGTTACTCTGGGCCGTGGTACCAAAAGCTTATATCCTGACGACGGTATCCGGCCACACTCCTGAAACTTCCTGGTACCCGGATTTTACGTATAAATCTTAAGGTACAATAAGTGAATTGGTTTTTTTATTTTAGTTATCATAGCAGCTTATTATATAAGTATATAGTTCGGTATTCAACAGATAATCATTGACTTCAAGAAACCAATTACCAATCGCGTGAGTTAACCATTGCTTCACTCACCACTACATAAATAAAATTGAATTGGCGCTCAAACAGGGACTTTGTTCTTGTGTCAGGTTGCATTAAATTCATAATCTGTGACTCTGTTCACGACTTATTCATCTCGGTTTTGGTTCTTTGTCTTTCATTATGTCGAATGACCACATAAATAATTCTTATACTTACGGTTCAGTTCCTCCTGGTTTTGCTCCATTACCTCCTCAATCTATTCGTAATATGAATATGTATTCGGATGATTATACTTCAGATAGGATCGATCAAGATTATTATAAAAGGAATCTTTTACAAGAATTCCCATTGCGTAATTATCGGACTTTTTATTCTCAAAGTTCTGGATTGTACGGTAACAAAGGCTCACGCGAGAACGCGTATTCGTATTCTCCTTTCCCTAATCGAGTTCATCGTAGTTATTAGGCTAATTCTTCTCGTAACTATTTTCATAATTATCCTCGCAATGACTTTTATCAGTTTCAAAATAGGCCACCACCACTGTATTTTAGACCTCTGACTCAAGGACTGTTTGAAAGACTAGACTCCCCAGATGACATAACCATACAATTAGACATGTTAAGAGAAAATATTGCTCTCTTAACCCAACTTCTACAAAGCACGCAAAATATGTTAAACAATCTTCAACAAAGAGAAGATTCTCGGAAAGTATTTAAATCTCGTATTTTCCAACCCTCCAATCGTAATCATCCATCCTATAGTCCTGAGAAAACAGCTGGTTCTCGATATTATCGAGATAGCCATTTTAGTCCATCTTCCTCTGACAATTCTATGACCTCATCTCACAACGTAGACCCTCATAAAAATACTTTTCATACACCCATAAATCTTGTGTGGTGTGATTACGGCGGTATTCAAGGTCATTTAATGCGAGAGTGCTATACGTACCTCGGCCTTTGCAGCTACTGCAAAAAGAAAGGGCATGTAAAGGCCGTGTGTCATGCACGTAGGACTCCTCTTTCTTTGCCTCCCACTCCTAGAATACAAAATTGTCCCTTTCATAAAGGCCCTCATTCGGGTATTAAATGTCCCCAAAGAACGCCTCCCAGACACAAGACAACACATATAGACCTTCAGACAATGGAAGTTTCCCTTGTGAATCTTAACGGTGTTGTTAAATTAGATTATCACTCTTCCCCTAATCTAAACGTGCTCACAAAATTCAAAGATCCTCAGACATCACAAACTGGTGATGAACGACAAACCATTGCCCTCAAAGACGTTTTACGATCTTTGCGACTTTTGGTGGGAAGCCACCCCACGAAGGACAATGTCGAGGACTTGACACAAATGACAAGATCATTATCCCAACAGAAACCATTCTGAGGAGATTTTCCCGGTAATTACTATCAATTACTGTTTTTCACCCTGATGAACAAACCAGCTGACATTGCTACTGACATTGCCACAATACTAAATTACTGACGTTACCTTGATACGGTTCCTACTGTGACACAGCCTCACGTTTCCCCCAGTCAAAATATTGATGCCAAGGTTTCTTAATACTGAACCTTTGGTGACCCCTGTTGCCTTTTCTCCAAATAACTTCGGTGCTCTTTCTCGTTCCCCTATCAATGAAAATACAGAATTCATCCCCGACGGTGCCTCACCTAAGTTCATCCCTGATGGATATTTTCAAATCGAAATACCAGGTGGAGGTGACTCATTGTACAAATGCTTTTCGATGTTTCTATACAGCACTCACGATCGACATTTCGAAATTCGTGACACTTTGGCTCATGAACTTGAAAAACATCCTATGAAATATAAAATTCAAGGGAAGCAGTTCCCTAAAAGACTTCGTTTATTGAAATTTCCCGGTCAATTACCAATTCCGGAGGTTATAACCGCTTTTACGTTGTTATATAAAACCCCCGTCTACATATATTATAATAATTCAAGACCCATTATTCATGGTTCTGAATTGAAAACTGACCCCTGTTACTTAAAATGTGTAGGGGGCATTCATTATAATTATCTAATGTCAACTTCAGTAGAACTTAATTCCTAGTTTTATCAGATGAAATTCTAAACTTTTAAATATTTTTGATCTTAAATACGCAAATCTTCGAGAATGTTATAAACTATATCATTGTGAAAAAGCTTTTTACTTACAGAAAATCCTCATTTTTTAATCTAATCTAATTTTGATAAATCTTAACATAAAATTCTACCATCCTAACCTTACTTTAATATCTCTATTTCGTAAAATAACTTATCGTGTAAGAAACAAAAAAAATTTAAAAATTTATTCTAAAATAATTCCACTATGGGGACAGTTTATAAGATATTATAAACCAACTCAGTGTGGAAAGATAATCACAAATAGTATAAAATTTATACTATTAATAAAATAGTAGCCCCATAACTGTATTTTTGTTTTGACTCAGCAGCCCATTTCTTATATGTTTGGTATTGAAAAAAAAAAAAAAAAAATACAAAAGTGAAATTTTCTAATTTTCAATTATGTTCATAGGACTCCTTTTATCCATTACTTTATTCTTCAAAATATTCATTTTATTTTATAATTTTATATACATTTCATTTTATCATTATCCTTTATTTTAAAATTTTATCATATTCGTGTACTAATCTCCGTATTGATTATTCTCCAGATCTTAACCCTCTTTAACTGTAGATTATATATTTTCTATCCTTGTTATTCCGGCTGCTTTTCTTTGTGGTTGTAAAAATCGTTCATTGGCTGGTTGTGTGCCGGGAATTGATGGCAGATATATTTTGTTATGGTGTTCTGAGTACCTGATATAATTAAACATCAGTTGTTTCACTGTCGCGGTCCTAAATCATACAATCATGAATTTTAAATTATTCATCTTATTCATCTCCTCACTCTCCTCGTTTGAATTCGTTTTTAAACTTAAACGTTCAAAATGGGGGGGGAGCTTAATCTTAGCGGGGAGGAATGTAGAGGTGTCTACATTTGCCCCTGTTACACAGTAGCAAATTTACTCTTTTATTATATACGAATTCCAACTCTGACTTAATTTGTAAGTTCCAACTCTGACTCTTAAAATTAATGTTTATTTTTAAATAACTTTCTAATTTCATTATGCAAAATTATTATATGACCTTGTTATTTTTCAGTTATATTATGAGACAAGTTCTCCTTAATTAAATATAATCATTATTTATTCATAATTTTCACACTTATAAGTCTAATCTTCGGATTTATAAGGTTAGTTCTAACTGTTTTTAGTTATAAGTGCTTTTTGCTTTGCTTCTTATTTAATTACATGAGCATATAGAGTAAGGCATGCTTACTATAATATTCAATCCCCTAAATATTGCAGTTCTTCTTCGGATACTTCATCATAGTCTGTCTTTGTAAAATAGCAAACAAAAATCAAATCCCCAATAGGGGTAAGTAAAAGAAAAATTGAAAGATAAATGGAATATAATTAAAATACAGTTTAGTTTTCTATTACAATTCACTCAATTCACTTTCTATTTTAGGTTCTAATGCCGGGCTCAGTAAAACCCATTCTAATACTTGGCTCAGTGATATCTTCTACCTGTTCCATTCTCAAGCACAGTATTACCCATTCCAATGCTTGGCTCAGTACCATTCATTCCATTACTGGCCTTACTTGTATTACTTGTCATATGAAGTCAAATTGTAAATGGGCATAATTGTCGCCTGTGTTTGTGATTTCCCCAAACCTGTATCTGTTCTCATAATTAAGATAAGTTGTTGCTCATTGTCTTACAGACTGTGTCATTGTATCCCTTATTGTAACCATTAACCATTCATAGTACTATGAAACTCTGTCGTTATTATTTTTATTCTTTGGACAAGTTTTGATTTTGGGTCAAGTTTTTCTTAGTCAAGATCCTCAGTCTCTGGGTTAAAACAGATTTAACCTCTGGCTTTCATATTTCCTGTTGGAAATTTGTTGTTTCTTTCTAGATAAGTATTCTACTTAACTGTAACTAAAGTACCTACTTCTTTCCATTATTTAATTCTTGAATGACTAATTACTTTAACTTTTTAGTCATTCTTCTCAGTCTTAAGTTTTCCACTCTGTGAATGGTCTTAAACTTAGTCATTCCTTAGTGGACTTTTCATATTACTCATCACAATTCTCACCTTTTATACATGAAGGTTTTTAACATAGACCTTCATGTCTCATCGAATCATATTAATTAATTGTACATAAATGCAAATTCTGATTTGTTCTACATATATTATACTGAATAATAAAATAAAACAATTCTTTTTCTTGAGTTTGATTCGCCTTGTGTTACAACTTAATTGTGTGCTTTTTTTCCCTCTGTTATTCAACCTTCCTTATAAACTTGCTGTCTTGGTGTGTTACCACATAATAACATTCCCCACACCTCTGAAGCGCAACCCCTGCACAGGAAGAAGGTTCCAGAGACAAGTTACTCTGGGCCGTGGTACCAAAAGCTTATATCCTGACGACGGTATCCGGCCATACTCCTGAAACTTCCTGGTACCCGGATTTTACGTATAAATCTTAAGGTACGATAATTAAATTGGTTTGTCATTTTGTTATCATAGCAGCTTATTATATAAATATATAGTTCGGTATTCAACAGATAATCATTGACTCTCAAGAAACCACTACAACGCGTGAGTGAACCACGTTTTACCAACACTACATATATATATATATATATATATATATATATATATATATATATATATATATATATATATATATATATATATATATATATATATATATATATATATATATATATATATATATATATATATATATATAATGACATATATACTTTATTTTATATTCGTAAATGGAAATTTATTTAGAATACATATCATAGGAAATTAAAATAAAAGTATTAAGTAAAAGTTAAAATGCTTGCAAGTACTTTTTGCAAATTTTTGGCACAAAAGGCGCAAGTGTGCGCAAGCACACTGGTTTTAAAACTGCAAGTACAAGTACTCCAAAAATGGCCTTGCCATCAGTACAAGCATCTGTACTTGAACCCGCTCTGGATATAGCAGCAGCAGCAGTGAAGGGTTGTTAGAGCAGCAGCATATATAGAGCAGCATATAGCATATATATATATATGTTGGTTGTTGTTATATATATATATATATATATAGCAGTTGTTATATATATATATATACATATATATATATATATATATATATATATATTATATCTGGTTAAGAAGTAGTAGTAGGTATATATATATATATTATATAAAGAAGATTTATATATATATATATATATATATTATATATATATATATATATATATATATATATATATATATATATATATATATATATATATAAATATATATATTATTATATATATGTTATATATAGTTATATATATATATATATATATATATATATATATATATATATATATATATATATATATATATATATATATATATATATATATATATTAAAACAACCCAGCAGTAGAAATTAATTAAAATTTGGCAAATTGCTTGGGAATTTTCATTTCATTTTTAAGCCAGAATAAAGAAAAAAGATAAAAAAGTTAACCTGCTCCTAGGAAAGTGATTATATAATAATCAGCTTCAAAATTTAAAAAAATTATTAATTTAAAGCATTATTATTCCTAACTTTTAATTAACCATTTTCAGGAAAAAAAAATAAAATAAATACTATAAATTTAAAAATCTGAGATGTAAATCAATCATTATTTTTGCTTTTTTTTTTTACAAAATTATTAGAGCAGATTACCAACAACTATTAAAATCTCTTTGCTATCTTCAATAAACATATCATCCTTTTAAACACAAATTTTTTTTTATATAACTTGGCATCGTTATTTGACATTACTTTATCTTTGGTTTGATAACAAATATCTACACAAACTTCACTGGATAATAATTTCTTTAACAGCTCTTACATATGTAATACTGTATAATTTTTTATTTAATTGAAAACCTAAATACTTAAACTTTTTAATTTAAATAAAAATCAAATTAAACATAACAGGTTTGTACAACTACTCTATGCTGTAAAAAATCTTCAAATTCAGGTGCAAAAATCAATTTCATGCATACTTTGAAAAGTATTTAAAACTACGGTACCTAGTATTGCAAATTGAAAATATGATAGAAAAACACATCCCATGCACAATATATATATATATATATATATATATATATATATATATATATATTATATATATATATATATAGTATATATATTATACATATATATATATATATATATATATATATATATATATATATATATATATATATATATATATATATATATATATATATATATATATATATATATATATATATATATATATATATATATATATATGAAAGTATATGTTAAGGTTATATATATATATATATATAGTTATATATGTTATACAGTGATATATATATATATATATATATATATATAAAGTAAATATAAAAATATAAAAACATATATATATATATATATATATATATATATATATATATATATATATATATATATATATATATATATATATATATATATATATATATAT
>JABUQX010052940.1:0-15441 GCA_015478945.1 Trachelipus rathkii
AAAGAGAGATACGGAGAAGATACTCTCTCTACTCGTCATCTCTCTCATCTCTTATCCCAATACGGTCAGCTTCTTCTCTCTCGACAATTCTAAAACTTTTTTAATTTCATTATGCATGATTCCCAATAAATTCCCGCTTTACCCTTTATATATGAATATCAGTAATATATTATGTCATATTATAGTATATAGCCGATATAATATATCAATAAGTACCGATATACCTATATTTACATATACTACTATACCCTATATATATACGTACTATTACTAGGCTAGATAATATATAACAATTCGCTACGTAAAGTATATAATTAACAACATTATAAGAGGAACTAGATAGCGGATGATATTAAATGATATAATACATAGTCTTTTTTTAATTTATTTTTTTTTTTTTAAATAGTTTCCTTTCTTTATTTGCTCACATTTTGCGAGAACAAATAAGTACTACACTCACTTACTTATGATAGTATGAGTCATCGTACCAAATTGGGAGTTAATCCTTAGTATGTAAGTGTTCGAAAATGAGTGACGGTTTGTGGCAAACATTAAAATCCTCAAAATAGACCACAAAATACAATAGAAAATATCATAGATTTCTTTTACGTTGCATGACAGACCAGTGTTTTCTTTAAAAGTCTAATATTATAAATGATAGCATTCTTCTTGCAGTCCACTCCAAAATACGAAGACATACCTACAACAGTCAACATGATTCACTATCTAGGACGTAAAAATAATGGATGACGTTCGAAAAGGAAATAAACATATGTATCATCACACGATGTTAAAATTAGCCTTATCATTGTATAAACATTTATTACAAAAACTCCTTAATTGACTTTAATAGTTCGAGAATTACAAATCCTATTGAAATTAAATTTTATTATTAAATTTAGTTGCTTTTATTTTTTTCAGAGAGACAGCTCCGGCCCAACTGATACGCTCTATCAACAACCCATAAGGAATCCGACACGCCCGCGCTCTGATATCTACATAAAGTAATATTAAAATATGATTCAGCTTGAAGCTGTCTCGTCATTGAAAGCATATTCTTAGAACTGAGTGTTGAACGCATTTTGACTCCACAATATACCTATATAAAAGAATACCGATGACTACTATAATTATGTATATCATAAGAATGAATATATATATATATATATCGATATATATAAATATAATAGAGAATAAAGCATCCCTTTTGAATAATAATCGTCCATCTATATACGACTAGGGAAAAGGCTTGAGTGTCTCAGTTATATACTCTATATAATCTAATTCACAATTTTAACAGACACACACATATACAAGTATATATATAATTATTGAGTTATATTTAAAATTATAGATGAAGACTAGTATAATAGGGCCAAGTTTTGACCTAATGCTTGTCTTACTATGTCTGCGAGTCCACTCATAACTTGATCATGTTTTTCGTTCATAAATTCCTTTTGTGATATTTTAAATCCCTGACAGTGGATCTCTTTGTAAAATATTTACCTCATATATACAATACCCAATTACTATATATGCTGTACTGTACCTAATAAACGATACGAGGCCTCAGATTCCCCCAGTATCAATATAATTAATATGATCTACATAAATCACCCATTACAATAATATACACTATTCCTATAATTAAATATATAATATACAACAAATAACTGAACCTCTATTACAGTAATATATAATACTATATACCCATCATTACCCTACAACACGTATAAACTCACATTACTAATATATAATAACACATATACATATATATTTATATATATATAGTATATATATATATATATAATTCACTAAACTATCAATTAAACTATACCAATATATAATAATATATATATATATAATATATATATTAATATATTATATATATATATTATAATATATATCTTTAATATAATTATATATAATACTATTATATTATATATATATATATATATATATATATAATATATATATATATATATATTATATATATATATATATATTATATATAAATTATAATATATATAATAAATATATTATATATATATATATATATATAATATATATTAAATATAATATATATGGTTGTTTATATTCTCATATTAGGTATTTTATTTATATATAACCAGCCCCCTCCCTAAAAAAATGGACTCGTGATCCACGTGAGTGAGTTGGATTAACTTAGCAAAATATATATATACTATATATATATAATATAATATAATTATATAATATTATATATATATAATAATATACTTTATAGTATATATATAATACTATATAATAATATACTTCATGAGGTGACTCGTGGTAGTAAATTATTAGGTAGATGGGTAGTATAGCGTAACCTTATCTACATCTATATATTATATATATTATATTATATATATATATTAATTATTATATATAATATAATATAATATATATACATATATATTTATTATAATATATATTAAATATATATTATAATATATTAATAGTAATGTGTAGTTAATATGATCTTGTGAGTATTTTATGTCCTGTGACTTAGGAGGTTAACAGCCCAGCATACAATATAATGGTATGTAACTATCTATATATTATATCTCATTTTATCCCTTGTCCGTAGATTCTGAAATTATTAGCCTAGCAATACATTATTGCAGACAATATTTCGTAAAACACTTCTGCGACAGTATACGACAAATTTGATCAGAGTAAAATATAAAATACAGTTTTTCTATGAGCCTCTAGTTAAATAAGATGAGAATTGATAATCTCAAAGATCTAAGTAGCCGCGAAACTTCCATCATAAGACATATATACTCTTACCATTATTATTAATGTTACATATTATTTTATAATATTAGAGTATTGCATGATTAGATCATCATATCATCTTACACTCTATCATGTATTATTATGAGTTATTATGAGACCATTAGTCAATTATTACTAATAACAGGCCAGTATATCATTGATCTAACAAAAAAACGTCTATTAGCAGGTAGCTTTCCTTCTTTAGTCTTTCATGCATAATGAAAGCCTCCTTTTAGGTCTTAATTTTTTACACCACTACCGCTATACGTAAGCTTCACAGTTGCATCTTTAACTCTTCTCTTTCTATAAATCTACAATTACTATACATATCTCATTCTTCGCTCCATTCGCCATTTTATACCATTTTTCATCTTTACTCCTCAATAAGCCTCTATTAGCAATTTTTAACGCTTTATCTTTCTCAAATTAGTCGTTACCTACTTTTCTCATTTTTCTCTATAATGTCGTTCTATAATTATAGTATAACAGAGATAAGCTTCATCCTTCCGGGAATTATATAAAATCATTATCTCATATGAATTATTAAATATAACTTCATATTGATGCTAATTTTATGAAGTCGACATTAAAGTTTAATATATTGGATAATTATATCTAGATATTATATCTAGTCATTTTAATATTATACAATGTATATCCAAAATATTTAGATATTATGTTTATCTATATTATAATTATATATATTTAATATGATGTTACTAACTATCATCGAAAATTGATTTATTTCACACATCTTCTATAGTATCTAGAAGTATATATTATTATTATTGGTATATAATTATTATGTATTAATTTATTATTATTATTTATTATCCCCATTCTATATCAAAAGGAACTTTTTTTATTTTCGGAAAGAGTGAAGCATTTAAGATCTTTCTTCTCTTCACGGTCAAAAAACAATCAAACGTTCCTCAATTTCTTCCAATTATAAGTAGTCATATCTGTTTCTAATCTCTTTCTAATTCTTCTAATTGCAGTCACTCGACAGCTTGTTTTATGAGAATCACGTCTGGATTTCTTGATTGAAACAATCTACTTGTGGCATTATATGACGATAAAAACAGTGAGCCAAACTACAAGTAGGATTAGTCAATAGTCTTTGCAAACCCTCACTTGGTCTCTGTGTTACCTCGTTGTTTCTCATTTCGAATTTTTTTCAATAGCACTCTAACATGACTCTCATCATGTTCAAAAAAACCATTGCTTACTAGTTCGGATGTTTGAAAATTCCATCTTGTTTTAAACAGTTTTTCGGAAACCGTTATTCCAATAATTTCTCTAATACAGAGCATCTACTAGGGGGATTGTAAAAAATAAGGTGGAATTCCTATAATTCTAAAGACTCTCTCTCCACTTCTGGATTATATATAATATATATTATATATTATATATATATTATATATAATAATTTTTATATATTATATATATATTATATATATATTATATAATATATATCTAATATTATATATATATATATATATATATATATATATATATATATATAATATATACATATATATATATATTATATATATATATTATATTTATTAATATATATATAATATATATATATATATATATATAGAATATATATTATATAATTAATATTATATATTGATATATATATTTAAGTATTAATATATATTTATATATATATATATATAATAATAATAACAATAATAATAATAATAATAAATAATACTAATAATAATAATAACTAATAATCATAATAATAATAATTAATGATAATAATATAAAATAATAATAATAATAATAATATAGATAATATAATAATAAATAATAATAATAAATAATAATAATGAATAATAATAATATATATAATAAAATAATATGTAAATAATAATAATAATAAGGTAATAGATAATAACTTACAGGCGATTCAGCTAATCAACTCGAAACTAGTATATTTTAAATCTCTTACTGCATTGCTGCCAGACGTATGATTATTAACGATGAATTGTAGAAGCAAGACTGGAAGAGATAACATGATATGTTCGCTCGCCTCTCACATTTTTCTTTTTATATAATATGAAACTTCAAAATAAATGGCACTCTACACTAGATGCAGTATGTTTATTTAATTTCTTTTCGTTATGTAGATGAAAATCATCGTAACGTTAAAATTAATTCCATTCGTTTTTAAAAATTGCATTCAATTATTTATCATTTAAAATATTGAAACATGGTGGTTCAGGATTATGCTTATATAAATTGAAGGAGGAGCGGTCGCTCCATCGCTCCAATACACGAGTCGCCCCTGATATATATATATATATATATATATATATAATATATATAATATATATATATATATATATATATATATAGTATAATATATATATATAATATATATATATTATATTTATATATATAAATATATATATATATATTTATATTATTATATTACAGGTGGGATTCGGCAGTAGGAGGTCAAATTCCATGGCAGCCTACTCTGCATGAAATCACACTGTCAATGTCAAATATCTTGCTCTATAACATGTGAAAGGCCATAATTTTTAATGATAATGAGTCCGCCAGTCAAAATTTTAAATTATGGAAAATTATTCGGAAAATTATTCGGAATTATGTTTAGATTTATTTTATATATGTAGTAATTATTTTATTTAATATAGATAAAGAACTTAATTATTTATTATTAGATGTGTGTAGTGATAAAAATGAACTTTGATAGCATGAGTAACATATTAAGTAAAGATATTAAAAAGATATATTATTCAAGTCCGGAGATTATTTCTGTAAACCTGTACAGCAATTCCAGATCAGTGAAATAAATTCACATTGAAGCTTGAACCTAATATTCAGTAAGCAATTTAAATTTTAATAATATATCCCCTAGACAATAGAAAATATTTATTGGAACTGAACCCACGTGTCTTCATCGATAAATATCACGACACGTTTTGGGGGCCTGTCCGGGAGGAATATAGTTTCGACATTATTTCATCATTACTCTTACTGAACTTAGGTACTCACCTCTCTTTCATTCTTCATCGTCTCTTCTCCCCTTGTGTCGACAATAATAATGGACTATCAAATCCAACGGGTGTCAGATGGCCAAGATTTAGGCCTAAAAAAGGCAAAGAGTCTGTCGAATTTATTAAGAAAGAGAGAAAGCTTATAAAGAAGAGAAGGTTGCTGAAGGCAGAAAGAGCTGTTGCTGAAGCAAGAAAGAGCTGAAAGAATGCTAAACTTTCAAGAAAGAGGGAAACGAACAGAAATGCTCAACATTCAAGAAAGAAGGAACACTGATATTAAAAGCTGCGTTACTAAGATAAAGAAATCGAAGAAGGCCAGAACGTACAGACAGCAACTTTGAATTAGAAAGAACGCATAACGTCTGTCCAAATCAGTCTTCAATCTTCCCGTCCATTTCAAAACAATGTATCCTCATTGACCAACGTTAAGGTACCGAATATATCCCCGTTCGTTGAATCAAGGGATGAAATGGACGCTTACATTCTACGTTTCGAGATTTATGCGACATCTTCTAATTAGTGGATCGCGTTAATGGCCTCTCTTATTTCAGTTGCGGACTTTGTCTAACTTGGCACGTGGCTCTGTTAGTACATAGCATATTTGCCGCCCACTTAAGCTAATGAATTCATAGCTTAAAAGAAGCCCTTCTTTACTTGCAATTTATATATGACTGAGGATAGAAGAGCTAAGTTTAAGGAAGCCAAGCCTAAAGCAGATGAGGGCCCGTTACAAACTCCTGTTCGGATTAATCATATCTATCAACGATGGAAGCGAGCTTTCTCACGTTTTAAACACCATAATTATCAAAGATTTAACCATCTCATGTGTGGTCGAATCAATTTCTCTACCTGTTGCTTTGTCCAAGGACTTAAGCGGTCATCTTAGAGAACAGGACCTCCTGGGTTTTAACTTGACATTAGCTTCTGCCCTGAATTGCATGATTATAATCTTCTTCAAGCAGGGGAAGGATAACCTTTCTGTTTCCAAATAGCCGAAGGAATTACTGAAACCCTCGTGTCGCTCTTGTAGTCAGAAGGAAAAACAGCATAGCCATAATACTCAACGCAACACCACCAAAGTTATTGCGGGAATAAAGTGCCACAAAGTAACCAGAGTTATGACTTCTAAATGCAATGTTATCTCAGGCCCAAACAACGCGGAAGACAATAGATAGTCGCCGTAACCGGGTCACCAATGTTTGACGAATGAAGTATAAGCGTGATTAAACAAAGATCCGGTCGGAGTAAAAGCATTGGCATGCACACAAGGAAAGAAATATCACAATGCGTTGTTACAAATTGAATAAGTATGCCACAAAAGAAGTTCTTGAAGTGGCATGCCCAAATATGTGGAAGAGTAGGTTGTTGATGTGAGTAAAAATGTAAAGGAAAAAAAAACAGGGGGGGGCCCCCGGGCCCCCCCCCCATGGGGGGTTTTTCTTCTGCATGTCGAGAGTAAATCTTAATTCCCCGTTAATTAAAACGCAAGTCCAAGTCAGATCAATTCAAACGTCAAACATTCCCTGATGCCTGTTACAAATGGCTATAAATGGTTGGTGATGGTATCAGTACTTTTCGTGATTACAGGGTGTAGAATGTAATTGCGAAAAAAGAAATTTTGTGAAAGACCATGCAAGATTCACAGAGAAAAATTGAGAAAAAATGCTTCTACTGGACAACACCCTTAGGACAGCCCAAGAAGCAAGAATTTGGATTCGTATATTCAGACTCCGTTCTATACGGGGTATGTAGAAGCTTTATGTTTAAAGGATGATGCACTCTATAATTTAACATTGGGAAAAATATCCCTGGCGCGTAGGTCCCGGAGACAATAGGGTATTTGGAATAAATGATAAAACCCATATCAGCAAAGACACAACCGTTGTCAAAAAACAACTCATGTTAATGCTAGGAAATTAAATATAGAAGATCGTAGAGACATTGAAAAGATGTGGAATTTAGGAAAATCAAGAAAACTTCTAGTCATCGAATAATGACATTCATCCAACGAAGTGTTAATGGGTTTAAAATTTCAGATAAATAATATTGATGATGAAACGCCAAATTAAATCAATCGGAAAAAGCACATCCAGAAGTACGAGTCCGTGCGGATGACATTCATAGTTTCTGCTCCATTCGAGTGTCAGCGCTGATGAATAAAACTGCAGAATGCGAGGTGACAGGCAAGAGGGTGCCTGACAAGAATTAAAAGTAGGATTAGAGAGAAGGTGTCTCAGTTAACCACCGGGGAAAGACGGAATGTGAAAGGAGGATTATAAAGGAAGTTTGGAAGAGAAGAACAGAGGATCAAAGATTTATATATAAAATACCTTATGACACATTGTCCGGAACCCATGAATCACTGCAAAAGAAGTTTTGATAGCTAAGGCAGAAGAATCCGATAGCGGATACTTGCTTCAACGAGCTATAGAGAAGGAGAAATTTAAAATGAAAAATGAATTGATAAATCACTGCAATAATCAATGTTGCATTTGATAAAGACCAGGCTAAACTTCAGGGATAAAATTTTTATTTCATCAAAAATTCTTGGATTGATTTTATGCCTGGATGGATTCCAAATGCAGAAAAGAAACCTCAGTTCCAGGTTAAGACAGAAGAGGAAGATGTCATCGCCAAATTGATATAACTTGTTCTCAAACATACTGTGATGATATTTGAGATAATTCAAGTTTGAACAGTTGATATGCACGGAGGAAAAGATGAATTGTCATAAATTGAAGAGCCCTCCAAGAAATCGGGAGAAGCTTAATGAAGTTTACAAGACCGTCGGATAGGACAAAATGTGAGAGTCCCAACTTAAGAACGCTGGGGTGGATGTTCTTACATAATGCTGTTGTTCTAAGTGTTGCGGAAGAGGATAAATCTAATCCACCTGCGCTTTTGAAAAACCACAGGTTAGGGGTTATAGTCAGCCAGAGTTCAGAATCAAATGCGCCCTTGTAGCTTCTCTTCCTGATTGACAATAGCGAATTTACTCGTTGGAGGGGAAGTTTTCAGTCCGGGAAAATTGAAGAAAACCACAAATTCAATCAGAAACAAAACTGTATCTGGCACGAATGTTTTGATTATTATTGATGGTCATGATATTTGTCACAGAGAAAAGGTCAAAGATGGATTGGAAAAGAAGAATTTTGGAATTGGGAAGCTCCAAATCTTCATAGAAGCGGAAGAGTCTTCCATCTCGATAACATTTACTGGAATGACGAAACGTCGAGAGGAAGAAACAAGAGGATCCGACATGGGAACGAACCCGAAGATAGAAAAATTAAACAAGGAACAAGAAATGGGGAACCCTTCAGCATGGGTGAAAATGATGCCACACTATAAATACCATAGGGAAGTCCGATTTCCTTTCAAGACAAAGATTTCCATGACTGTTTCTTTTAAGACGAAAGATGACATATCACTTTGTTTTCTTAGGAGGGGCGTGTTTCATGTCATATCTTTGTCTATACATTGTGAAGGCCATAATTTTAATGATAATGAGATCCGCCTGTCAAAATTTATAATTATGGAAAATTATCATTAGCGTTTTCATTTTGGATAATGTTAGATTATTTTTATAGTGCGTATAATTTTATTTAATATAAAAGAATTTATTTATTTTAGATGATTAGTGATAAAATGACTTGATAGCATATGACATATTAAGAATGAAATTAATTTTACACTTATCAAGTCGGAGAAATAACTTTTTGATTTTATAATTTACTTATATGTTTGTTATTCCTGATTTGTATTTAAAGGAGGAATATATATATATATTATATATATTATATATATATATATATATATTATATATATATATATATATATTATATATATATAGTAAGTATATATATAATATAAATTATATATACTATATATATATAATATATACACGTATGTTACTCACAACCTCTGTAAAAAATTAAACGGAAATTATAACTTTTGCTAAAACTTTAATTGGAAACTATTAACTGTCAGCTGTTTCATATGAAAAGAAGAAGAAAGGAAAAAAACATAAACAAGCAAAAAAACACGAATATGTAAAAATGAGTAAATAAAATCTGGGAAAATAAATGAAAAAAATTAAATAATTTATATTATCAAATCATAAACTATTCTGATTATTTTTAAAATGAGCATACTAGTATATTTCAATTTAAAAGTTTATTATATTCTTATGTTATTTTATATTATTACATATAATTTTCTTTTCTTTTCTGGTGGGAAATACTAAAAAGCTGGAGTAAAATTCTAGACCTGAACCAAAATCAAAGGCAGATATTTATCAATATATAATGTATTAAAACGTGCTCATTTCTACGTAAAAACAATAAAACCAATAAATTTATTTAAAAGAACAACGATTTAGCCTAAATCGTTGGACTTTCATTCAGGACCAAGAGAGAGAAAAACCCTGTTGGTATCGGTATCAATAAAAATAACCAATACCGATACCAAGAGCGAAATGTGCTAGAACAAGTAATGCTACTAATCATTGCCAATCATATGAGAAAATCTATATCAGAGTTAAAACAAAGATGCAATGAATCATGTTCACAAGAAAAAATATGTATTTATATCCATTAATACTCCACATACTCCCTGCCTAATCAGTTACTCAATAATGTCTCTTAAATGGTAATCCTACTTGCTTGTATCTCACTCCTGAATCAGCTAGAGAGTAGACGTTGACAAATATTATAAGATACATTAAACCAATAATAATAATAGTATAATAATATATTATATACGTAATAAAATCTAATCTAATTCTAATCTAATTAATAATATATATATTAATTTTAACTCTACTACTTTTGATAGTATATATTGGGACCATTCCATTTGGACCAACCTATATATTCATATATATATCATTACTATTCATCTTATCCCTACGTTTTCAATCTGATATTCATCTCTCCGCCCTGTCATCTATCTCGCGTATGATAGAAGTGGGATAGCTCATGATTGAGCGTAATATGATGGGGTGCTATACCTTTATATCTGCCTTTATATGCGGAGATTATAGCTGTGATGTAATGCTCGTTGTATCATAGTATTGGCGTTAATTACTATAGGTATCTCATTCTATATTTAATACTCTATGTATGATATATTGTAATAGAATGTTGAATCAAAGTACGTTCTTCTTATTGTTTCTTATTATTGCTCTCAATAGTTATTATGTATTGAAGGGATGTTACGCAAAGAATTAAACTGAATATAATGATTAATATACATATATCATAGTCCAGAGTAGGGTATATATTTAGGTTACATATAGATACATACTGACATTCAGGAAGTTATGACAATAGATATTAAGTATATCATACGATCGGAGAATCAACATACCCGATAACGTAAGCTCTAATACATAAAACACACAAAATAAAGATGACATTAAAAAACATTCTATATATATATATCATTAATAATAAATAATTAATATTAATATTATAATATTAATAATATAATATAATAATAATAATATATAATATAATAATAATATAATTAATAATATAATCATAATGTAATAAATAAATAAATAATAAAAAATAAAATACAATGAAAATAAAATAAATAAAATGAAATAAACTGCAGCCAGTGAAAGTATAGTTATCACATGAGCTACATTCTAGAATAAACATGCGTACCAACTACGAAAAACGTAAAAATATATGCTATTTTTTTCGTATCCTCGAGCAGTAGTAGTAAGCATAATCGAGGCTCTAATAACTGTAGATCATGCACCTCATTCTAATCTACTCGGTATGACTACGTAACCCTATTTTTGTATTTAGATATTTGAGTTTTTCATCTATATTTTGTGTCCCTTTAGAAGACCCGCCACTCTATATTATATTAGTTCTGGCAGTTACTCTCCGTACTATATTCCGGCTTATAACTACTGTCGAATGAGGCTTTAATTTCCATGTAGTAGATGGTAGTACAAAGGGGGATATCTAATAATATAATTGCCTATCTCTTTGCTCTCATTATTACTTATCTTTTACGTTTAAGGAGAGCTTGTTTGCGACATCTGTTGGTAGTAATAGATTCTCTCGTGTTCCGCTCCCCTAGTATCTGACCAGGCGTGTCTCATTTCGTAAGCTAAAATATATCGCTCCTTGCTGACATAATAATATTATCATAAATATAATTATATATATAATTTAATAATATAATATATATATTTAATATAATGCATTAAATAGTGTACTCTATGCATTTCTTATCGATCGGTGTATAATGATATCTTACTATCCTTCCTCATACGCACTATAATAATAATTATCATAGTACATACCTCCGTCTCTATATGATACATTATCTTCTTCGTAATCTAAAATACTGACCGCAGAGAGCGAGATGCCATATATGAAATTATATAACAAATAACGATGGATACACTCGACCCTACCGAGTGATAAGTTGAGACCATACATAACAATAAATATATATATAACCCGGAAGAAATCATCTCCTGATAGATGCTCTCCATTCATTCTTATTCCTACGTTTTCCATTTTCTCTCCGTCACATGTCGATAATAGGAGCTAATTATGCCATTCGATTCTATTAGTCGTAGAGTGGGAAGCGTAGATGCGATGATGGGGCCCTTCTTAGCCGTCGAGTACGTAAATAAGTCGTCGCTTATTGGGCATACTATATCTTTTTTCTCTTTACTATTTAAGTTTAAGTCCTTCTGTTTCTTCTCTCTGAAGAAGGAAAAGCTAGCAGGAAAATAATAATAAATTGCGTATTCAATAAAATGTAATCAGATGGAGGATAATCATAAATGTTTGTCCAATCTATGAGACTATATCGATAGTGCTTTCATGCACTTTGTACAGTTTTTTTGTCTTTAGGGTTCAATGCATAGGAGTATTAACTGCGCCGCCAATATCCACGTAGAAATTATAAATCAATAATAATAACAATAATAATAATAATAATTTAATAATAATATCTTCACTCAAGAAAAACAGGCTTTTAAAGCAGGAAAATGAAACAAGAAATAACGTATATCAAAATTCCTTGTTCGAGGGTCCAAATAAGAGCGAAATAATCTTTATTAACTCATGTATAAATGATTTGTATAGCACACGCATCCTATTTATATTTCGTATATACTCGAAGCAGGGAGCTCGACGCCACGGCTGCACTTCCGGGATCCGACCCCTCGAACTAATTGAGTTTTCCTTTTGGTACCGGAGACACAAATCAGGTCTGCAGTACCTCTCATCGTACCTCCGGATTAAGGATAACAGATAGCGGAGAGCTTTAATCCCAGTGGGAGGGCAGGGAGGACATATGCCTTCTCGTCTCCTACTTTTACGTAGGAGAGCTTGCGGACAGACTGTGAGAAGACACTCCGTGTCCCGCCCCGAGTGTCAGGCGGTTTCAATCTGAGCTTTGCCCTGCTGAACCAGGCCGCGCGGTGGAGGTCCTAAGAAGAGAAACATTCACGCGGACCTCAGTCCACGCCTCTAGGCTGCGTACACTGTCCTTTACGCAGAGGGACGTGACTATTGACAATTAAGACGGGATGCTCGGAACTCCGAGGGTGACCCCGGAGAGGAACGCTCTCCCGTTGCCTCATCATTCATCTTCCCCGTTCCACTCTTTGCAGCATGCATCTATCTCAGCGGAGAAGTGGGAAGCAGGAGCGTGCTGGGGCGTCTGCCTGCGAGTATCGAAGCGGTCATTGGACCCACTCCTTACAGGGAGACCCTCCCTCACTTCTTCTCCGCGAGGATGGCTCATCTTCAAGTCGGGGTAAAGGTTTGTATCGGACTCGGCTCTCGTAGATGTTTCTTGACGGCCCAGGCGCCGCCTTCCCGAGATCCTCCACACGGCCGCCAGAAATCGTCCCGAGCTCAACGGGCCAAACCTAAGGAAGAAGGCTCTACTTTCCGTTAAAAGGCGAAATTCCGCCCTTTCTATCCAATAAAGCACAATAGAAGACAAAACAACAGGGAAGCTCGACGTCCAAGGCTGCCCCCTCTCCGGGACTCGACCCGTCGATTTGAGTTTTTCACTTTTGGTCCCGGAAGACCGCCACCCCGTTCTGGCAGTCTCTCCGTACCTCCGGCTTAAAACTCTAGTCGAGAGAGCTTTATCACAGTGATAAAAAAAGAGATAAGAGATATGAATATAATAAGCGATCTTCTCCTTACCTTTTACGTAGGAGAGCTGCGACAACTGTGGAAGATCATGTGTCCCGCCCTGCCTGGCGGTCTCAATCGAGCTAAACTATGACCCCCAGTCTGACACAGGCAGACGCGGGTGGGAGGCTCCCATCCCCCGCTCAGTCCACGCTCTAGGCCAAAAATCAAAAAAATAAAAGATCTGTACAACACTCAAAATAGAGCAGAGAGAGAACGTGGACATTGACATTACTGGGATAGCTCGGGAACCCTCGGTGGTGACCCGGGATTGTTTATAACCATCTCCTCCCGGTTGCCCCTAACACCCATCGTCTTCCCTGTTCCCCTCCTCGTGCTAAACTATCGGAGAGTGAGGAACGACGGGTTCCGTGATTGGTGTCTGCCTGGAGAAAGATATAGAGAAAAAATTCCTCCAGGGAGGAGTCCTCTACTTCTCGATGAGGATGGCCAAATCTTAAGTCGGGGTAAGGTTTTGTCTCGACTTGTGCCTCCTGTAGCCGCTACAAGAGGCGGAACAGACGACAGCAGACAACACTCCGAGATAACCCTCACCCACAAAGACACAAACATAAAAGATCGTCCACGACTTGAGGTCGTAGCAACGGACTTACATACTAATATATATCGAATGAGAAGACAGATATAGAACATATTATATAGAAACAAATCCACGGAAAAGGTTCGATCAAAAAAACCCGGCCGCAAAACCCTACATAACCGGGACTTGACACTCGATTTTGAGTTTTTCCCACTTCAGAGATCAAACCACCAGGAAGCCGCTCGTTCCCTACGCAGTCTCTCCGTACCTCACGGCTTCCCACTCGTGAGAGAGCAAATATCAAAACACAAAAACAACACAATAACGAGAGGGCTAACTAGTATATATGCATAGATAAAAAAAATAGAAATAAGATTAGAACCCTGGAAGGTGTCCACTCACAATAAAAAAACAAAGACACTATCGTCCGCCCAGCCGGGCGTTCCATCGACTTTGCCTCAAAAAAAATAAAACAGGCAGACGCGGTGGAGGTCCTCCCTTCCCGCCTCAGTCCCCACGCTCTAGGCCCTGCGTACCACTTCTGACGGCAGGAGGAGGACGTGGGACATTTGGACATTAACGACGGGATGCTCGGAACCTCCGAGTGGTGACACCTGGGAGAAACCTCATCTCCCTGTTGCCTCAACATCGTCTTCACTGTTCCACCCCTCCTCGTGCTACTATCGGGGAGAGTGAGGGACGACGGGTTCCGATGATTGGTGTCTGCTGAGAGAAAGCGCTCACATATCGCACTCTCACGCGCGAGGCGTCCTTACTTATCGAGAGGAATGGCCAATCTTCAGTCGGGTTCAAAACGCGTTCCTTCGTCTCGGATGTGCTCTCTCCTCGTAGCCGCTCAAGGGGCCACGGAGCTGCC
>JABUQX010052941.1:0-12500 GCA_015478945.1 Trachelipus rathkii
TCCTCCAGATTAGCTGACACCTGTAACTTAAAAAATGCAATAGCTACATGAAAACAGAGTACATATTTGAAATCAGCGAACATTTTAATTCAGGAAGGTAAATAAGAAATAAAGTAAACTGCTATAAAAAAAAATAAAAAAAATTATAAATATTTTTGATGTACGACAATTTTCGCGTTCCCCAAATTTCCCCCCCAATATTAGTCTCGGCAGATATCTTGAAAAGTATGCTTGCATGAGATGGAATGAAAAAAATTATTTTTTTAATTTATTAACGTAAATGCATGGCACACAAGGGTAATCTAGGAGGGGCTCCTCCCCCGTCCCCCGACCCGTGAGTGCTAGTGAAATAATTTTTAAAAATATAAAAACTATTTTTTAAGTTCAATATAAACAAAAATATATATTATTTTTAAAGTTAACCTTAAAATATCAAATGATATAAAGAAAATGATATTTTTATGGGTAACAAGCCTAATATATAGTTTGGCCTTTTGCTGCCAGGCGTAAGATGTTATTTTAACTAATTTTATTTAAAGATGTAATTAGTAATTATTAAAATATTTTCTGCGTTAAAATGTTCTCCGATTTCAAAATGTATTCAGTTTTTATGGCTATTGAAGTTTTTGATACACAGGTCTATATATATATATAGCAGCAGCAGCATAGCAAAGAGCATAGCAACTAGTCTTCTAAAATGGCAGCAGCAGCAGCAGCAGCAGCAGCAGCAGCAGCAGCAGCAGCATAGCAAGCAACAGCAGCAGCAGCATAGTGGTCCAGAAATCAGCAAGGCAGCTGGTACTTCCAGCAGCTCAACAAGTAGCAGTAGCAGCAGCAGCAGTAGCAGCGGGAGCAGCAGCAGCAGCAGCGTTTTAGTAGAGGTAACGGTTCAGATAAGGTTACTATGCTACAGCAAGGCGTTATATATAGCTACATATAAGGGGAAGCCGTATTATATGGGTTATTATATATATGTTATATATAGCAAGGGGTATATATAGCATACATGTATACAGCCAATATAGTTAGCATATATGTTATTGCTACATACATGCTGTTGTTGTTACAGCATATAGAGAAGGGGATATGAAGAAGTATATATATATACAGCAGCATATATATATGAGCGATATATATATATATTGTTATATGTTATATGTTGCTGTTGTTATGGCTGGCAAACTGAACGCATATTGCTGCCATTACTGTTGCTGTTGCTGTTATATATATATAGTATATATATATATATACAATATATATATTATTATATACCTTTGTTGCTATCTATATTTAAATGGTTGGTTATGCTAGGAATTTCGCAAATGTACTAGATACTGTATATATAATTGTTTCGCAATGCACTGACAATTAAAGTGATTATGACAAATATAGTTTCTTTTTATATACTTAAAAAACGCCTCATTTTTAACGCCCAACAAACTCCACTTACATATAATATTGGTATATATCAGTAGCAGCAGCAGCGAAGTATATATAGTTATATATATATATATATATATATATATATATATATGCTGGCTGTTGCTGTTAAGTTAAGTTATAGCATATATATATATATATAAGTAGCAGCAGCAGCAGCATATAGTTATATATATATATATAGTTATGCTAATATATATATATATGCTAAGAAAGTTATATATATAAGGGGAGAGCAGCAGTTAGCAGCATATATATATTATGCTATATATATATATAAGATATATAGTATATGTATATATGCAGTAGAGTTAGTTAGATATATATATATATTTAATATATATATATAATATATAATATATATATATATATAAGATAAGTATATAGCATATAATAAGGTTGCTGGGAGCAGTAAAGAAGAGCATAAAAGCATATACTGGTATATATATATATATATATATATATATATATATATATATATATGTTGATATGATATATATATATATATATATATATGAGCTCAAATAGGTGGAACAATGTACTATTCACTAATCAATTCAAATGGTGTTTTCGCTGCTTCAAAATCGCGAAGTTTTTTAAGCGTTTTTATAGAAAGGATCTTCATCATAATTTATGAAAGCTATATACTAAGTCAATTTGTTCTATAACCACTTTTGGTTAACTTTTGTTTTTTGGAGCGCATTTTATCAACAAAGTGCATATGCCGTCCCTCCAGTCAGACAAAATATTTTTTTTTCAGGCCATCACTAGTTCAAGACAAGGGAACCACTCTCAATGAGAGCTTATGAGGCTCTCACTGTAATCACTTCTAAACCTTTTATTCCTGTGGCAAATTAAAGACAAGTTATGCTATAATTCAGTTTGTTATAATAGTAATTATATTATTTTAGTAATTAATAGAGGCAAGACTGGAAGCAACCTACTTGGTCTATGGTCTCCAAGTCTTTTTATAAGCAAGTATTACGTTGGCACTTGGCACTTGGCCATTTGTTAATAATATGTTGTTCTTACAAACATTATTCTAAGTAGTCTTGTCAATATAAGAGTAACTGCAATTTTATCATCATCCTTTTTCAATATGTCGAATGATACTCCGTCTTCGTATGACGTTTAATCTTCATCAAGTTTATATATAAATAGTAGGTATAGCATAGTAGCAGCAGCAGCAGCAGAGCAGCAGATATATATATATATAAGTATATATATATATATATATATATATATATATATATATATATAAGGTTGTTATATATATATAGCAGTAGATAGCGCATGTTGGTTGCTGGTTGCTGGTTGCTGGGTATTGCTGCTGGTGCTGCTAACTGTATTAACTCGTCAAAGGGTTGTTACATATATATATATATAGCAGCTAGAAGGACCAAATATATATATATACAAGTTATATATATATATTGGTATATATATATAATAATATATATATATATATATATATATATATATATATATATTTTATTTATTTATTTATTATGCTTCCACTTTTTCCCGCTTGAGCGGGTAGTGGCAATGCGCCAGCCTCTCCCACTCACACCTCCCCTCATCTCTCCCTCACCCACCTCCTCCACCCCACTCTATCCCTCGCCAAAACCCTACCCTCTTCCTCCCTCATCCCTCCCTCCTCCTCCAGCATCTCCTTTATTCCATCCATCCACCTCCTTCTTGGTCTCCCCCTTCCTCTCCTTCCTATCCCCTCCGCCTCCCAAACCCTCCTAACCACTCTCTGTTCCTCCATTCTCACCAAATGCCCATACCATCTTAATATTCCTTTCTCCACTTCTTTTTCCCACCAACCATTCCTCCAATCACATTCTCCCTCACCACCCTATTCTTAATCCTCTCTCTTTCTTACTAACCCCACAAACCGCTCTCAACCCCTCCATCTCAAATCCAATTTCTTCCTGGACCTGGCATTCTACCCCCTCACGTTTCACACCCATACAACACTGGCTGGTACACAAATTTTTCAAACATACTTATCTTAACTTTCTGTGATAAATCCCCTCCTTTCCATACTTCTCACAGACCACTCAACTCTCTCATTCCTTCTACTACACCATGTTCTAAATCCTCCTTCATCCCTCCCCCCCTACCCAAATCCATCCCTAAATATCTAAACATCTTTACTTCTTCCAAAACTACACCCCCCACCCTCACCTCTAATCCTCCTCCTCCTCCTCTTTCCTCCTCCTCAAACACTAACACTTTACTCTTACCAGGATTTATTTTAAGCCTCTTTTGTCCGCACACTCTCTCAAACTCCCTCACCAAATACCTCAATTCTTCCCCGTTCGTTCCTCGCCACTAGGGCAGTATCACTTGCAAAAAAGTATCATGTTCACTTCCCCTTCTGTCATTCCCATTTGTCAATTCCACCCCCTCCCCCTCCCCTCACCATTCCTCTACAAACACTCTCCATAAACAAATTGGAATAGCCACGGCGACATTACACACCCCTGCCTCAGTCCTCTCACCACCCCAAACATCTCACTCTCCCTCCTAACACCTCACACACATTCTACTATTCCTATAAAAGGCCCCAATACCTTTTTACCTAGTTTACCCCCCCACTCCATTTTCCTCCAACACCTCCACATTTCACCCCCTATTCACTCTATCATATATGCTTTCTCTAAATCTAAAAACACCCATACACTTTCCCTTCCTCTCTATACTTTTCTCTCTCTCCACAAGCATCTTTAGTGTGAACACTTGGTCCACACACCCCCTCCCCACCACTCCTAAACTCTCCTTGTTCTTCCCCCATTCTCCTCCGTTAACCCTCTCACTCTCTCAATCAGATTCTACCATACACTTTCCTACCACACTTAATAGACATATGCCTCTATAATTCCCACATTCCATCCTTTCCCTTTATACATGGGAACCAAACAACCATCCTCCCAATCCTGTGGTACCTAACCACTCCTCCAACATATATTGGGAGCAGTATATATATAAGAGTGTGTATATATATAGTATAAAGTATATACCTTATATATGTTATATAAGTTATATATATATATATATGCTATATGTTATAAGTATATATATAGAGCAGCAGTTATATATGATATATATATATACTGTATATATATATATATCAGTTATGGGTTCGTATCCTCGTTCGGCTACCTGAACTAACACAAAAAAAATATCGTTAGTAGATTTTCTGTAATATTTACGTATTGCAGTTTATGGCATAGAGCAGGGGTGGCCAACCCTTGGCGCATTGGATGATTATAAGTGGCGCATTGCTACGGGCTACTTTTTGGGAGATTTTATATTTTAACTGGGCTACGTCAGCCTATTTCTTACGAATTTATTTAATAAATAAAAAATCATTTTATTTCAAGACATTTCTTAAACCTGGCAAGATATAAAGAAGTATATAACAAATATCGTAATGTTTATGCATTTTTTTTGTAGCGTCGACTATCATATTCAATATATTTTCCCGTCAAAACTCATATTTGAAACATGATTTTAAATTATCTTGTAATAAAATATTATCAATGATCATCAGTTGAAATTTTGTGTTTATCAGTGCGATAGTGAGGTAGTGTTCTCATATTTTTAAATTATTTGCTTTTTATTTTTTTCATAATTGAGCATATTAGAGATGAGTCCCTTTTTTTTAAATCAAAGAATTCTAAAAATATAATTAATAGAGAAATCATATGTTCTGTGATTTCTTTATATATAGATATTGCTGTTGAGCAGCAGCAGCAGCAGAGTTATATATAGGTATATATATATAGCATATAGCATATAGCAGTTATATATATAGCTATGGTGAGAGTAGTAAATCCTACTCTTACACGTGGTGATTTCCGGCGTGGGCTGTTAAGTTACTAAGGTTACATATATATGGAGTTAAGCAAAGCAGCAGCAGCAGTATATATATATATATATATATATATATAGTAGCAGCAGCATATTTATATATATAGTTATATATATATTGTTACAGCAGCAGCAGCAGCAGCAGCATATATATATATATATATATATAGCAGCAGCATATATATATATATAGGCAGTATATATATATTATGTTGAAAGATATATATATGTTATATATATATATATATATATGGCGCATCTGAACTCGTCTTTAGCGAAGAAGCATTTTGCGTATGGTTTGCAAAAGGTTGGCCACCCCTGGCATAGAATATTATTACACTAATCTCAATACACACAAATCACTACAAACGTAGCCAACACATACAACAGAACAATCTATTGACATACAAATCACTCTTCTCCTTCTCGCATTGAAAAGGCAGCGTATTAGGATGCGAACCCACGCCTGCGGTGTCAAGCACTCCGAACTGTTGCGCTGGAAGCAGGGCTTGCTATATCGGGCTCAATATCCTTGCACTTTACCACTGATCAGAACCCATACAAATACTTTCCCTGACCAATTTACGATATTGGGATTGAGGTTATGTGGTGAGTAATGACATGATATATATATATATATATTATTATATATATATATATATATATGCCATATATATATATATATTTATTATATATATATATATATATAGAAAGCAAAGCAGTAGATGTAAGTTAGTAAGATATATATATATATATATATATATGTTACATATAGAAGAGCAAAATTATTCCATCGTTCTTTTATATAAATAAATTAAAAACATAATTTCGATTTAAAAATAAAGAAGCTACTTTAAGTGATTTGTGGTCTAGTGTTGGAGGCTTCGACACAGTTTGTCAATATGAAGATTTTCTTCGCATAGTTACAGGGCGACAGGGCTAGCAACCCTGGTCCTTTCCTTCTGCTTGTACTACTCTTTTGGACCAGCGTTGGAATCTTATGAGCCTAGAAGCAGATCTTCTGAGAGCTCTGGAAGAACGAGTTTTGAGGCCTAATGGAAAAAGATGCTAGTTCTACTGAAAGGGCGAAAAACCCTACCTGGAAGATGGTAACTACGAGAACTAGCTTCGGAAACCAGGGAGCTGAGAAATGGTTTTCTGGAGTGTTTTAGTGTTGAAAGTTTCAGGTCAGAAGGCAAAGATGCTGATCAACTCGGACAGGCGAAAGCCCTTCCCCTGAGTTGTTAGCGAGAGAATATATATAGCAGTATATAGGGCATATATGTGCTAATATATATATATAAGCAGCAGCGGTATCATTATATAATTAGCCTTATGCTATATATGCTATATATATATATATATGGTGAGCAACTGGAACGAGGGCGAGAAGGCAAGGGTATATATATATAGCAGCAGCATATATATATATATATATAAGAGCATAGCAGCATAGTATATATATAAAAAGAGCATATATATATATATATATATATATATATATATAACACTTGAATGTGATATATAAGTTGATATATAAGCACTTTTCCTCCAATTTCAATGATATTTTCTTAACCCTAAGGCAATACTTTTACCAATTCCTCAATTTTCCTTTAAAATATTTTTAGAACCAAATCTCCACTTACCAATTGATAAAAGTAAAAATCCGGCTTTTTCCTCTCTTTTACTCTCTTTTCTCTATCAGTTGGTGAATCTTTGGTCTATTTAGTTACATTCTCTCTCTCTCTCTCTCTCTCTCTCTCTCTCTCTCTCTCTCTCTCTCTCTCTCTCTCTCTCTCTCTCTCTCTTATATATATATATATATATATATATATATATATTAGCAGTACTGAGCAAGGTTACAGCAGCATATGGCTGTTATAAGTTAAGGTTATTGCTAAGTTATGCTAGTTACATAGTTAAGGCTAAGCAGCGTTGCTGCTGCTGGTTAAGTTATATATATATGCTATATATATATATATAACAATTTGAATGTGATATATAAGTTGATATATTACTATTTTCCTTTTCAATTTCAATGATATTTTCTAACCCTAAGGCAATATTTTACCAATTCAATTTTCCTTAAAATATTTGCCAGAACGTGTAACGCCACTTACTAATGATAAAAGCAACTCTCCGGCTTTTTTCCTCTCTTTACTCTCTCTTTTCTTATCAGTTGGTGAATAATGGAGAGAGTTACATCTCTCTCTCTCTCTCTCTCTCTCTCTCTCTCTCTTCTCTCTCTCTCTCTTTCTTCTTCTCTCTTATATATATGGCAGCAGCAGTTATATAGCAGTTAGTTATATATATATATATAGTTATAGCATATATATATATATATATAAGGTTGTTATATATATATATATAGCAGCATATATATATATATATATATGTTATATATATGGGTTATTATGCTACTAGGCGCTGTCAACTTACGATTCACACTCTATATATATATCATCAGTTCCATGATAATCCGGACTTCGATTCCCATTCCGACTGTTTTGTAAATTAGAACTCGGTTATAGATCCAATTCCAACTATTGAAAATCAAGGGATTTCGATTACAACCAAACTTCGATTCTGATTTCAATTCACCAAATTTACCTACTTCTGGGTCCCGATCCTGGGATTTAATTTCGGGTTTTGATTTCAAATCGATTTCGATTCGATTCCAATTCATCAAATTTCACCTATTCCGGGTTTTGATTCTGGGATCCACTTCCGGGTTCCGATTCCAAATAAATTCCGATTCCGTTTTTAATTCAAAAAAATGTTTACCCATTCCGGGTTCCGATTCCAATTTACCAAATTATAATCATTCCGGTTTCCGATTCCGAGATTCAATTCAAAGTTCCGATTCCAAATAGATTTTGATTCCGATTCCAATTAATCAAATTTTACCCATTCCGGGTTCCGATTCCGGGATCCATTTTCTGGTTCCAATTCCAGGTTCCTATTTCGATTTCACAACTTTAATTTAAATTCTCTTGGAGCTGGTTTAGTATATTCATTTTTAACACTTAATATTTATTTTACTGATATTCATCCAAGGATGGAGTCTATACAGAAAGCTGGTTCCTAGGATCCGCCTGAGGGATCAAATTCGGGTCTACCTCTACTTTTTGATCCACAGTTGTATCTCAAATATTAAGCACTCACGAATCGGAGGGCATTTTAAGAACTATGTTCTAACAATACAGCTTAATTTCATCATCACTTTTCTTATTTAGTATCAATACACATAATATAACAACGCGTTAATTGGTTGCAATTATATAGTTATGTTAACTTAGATTCTTAAATAAAATACCCCTAAGCCTTAACTTATACCTTACCCTTATACCTTAGGGTTTGAGGTATAATTTAATTTTTTAATGTGCGCGTTACTAGATTGTTTTCAATTGAACAATTAAAAATGATATTAAAGAGAACTTTACAGACACTCTGAAAGGTTGAATTCATCTCCATATTTCTCAAAGATCTTTGTTTTGTTTTAGAGAGCGGACCTCACCAACGAAGGGCATATGCCATCCCTCCAGGTTGACAAAATACAGCCCTTCAGGCTATCACGAGCTCACGGCAAGTGAACCACCTGCGACGAGAGCCCATGATACTCTCCCTCAACGATCTGAAGAGAGTATTTTTGCTTGCCTATGGGAGATTGGATTTGGCAATCACAACCATCCCTCTGGAAGAAGACTTCGTTCTAAATGCATTTGGGGATAGTTGAGTCACTATGCGAAAAAAAACTCTGTTTTAACTCTGGTAGAAAAAGTGGTTCCTTTTCAAATCAAGACAAACTTAATGATTAGTTTTCCCCCTTTTTTTTTAAGAATCTGGTAAACATGCTTGGTAGGTACAATTATGGTAAGAAGTTCGTCCCCAGAAATGGAATTTAAAGCTTACATATATGCATTTTTACTTCGGACAATCAATCATATTAATTCTGTGAATGTCGTCAAAGTCATTTTTCATTTTGATTACTACATATATATGTAGAGGCTTTAATACTCTTTCTTTGGGATCGAACTACCTAAACTAACTGTACGTTATTTCGTTTATTTTTCTAACTGGAGCAAGCCAAAAATCGAAGAAAAAGCTGATTAATCAAAGTCATAAAGAAATGAAACTTTCTGCGTTAACTGAAAACATTTTAAATCGTAGAAACTATTCGGAAGTTAATAAATATTACCTATATTCTATAAGAGCTAAATAATAGAGAAACCATCAATTAAAGAAAATATGATATCAAGGAAGAAACGAATCGTAAATACAAAATAAGTTTCACTATCTTATATATACAATTGGAAATATATAACCGAAGATTGAGGGTACTTACTGATATGGGATAATGATGGATCTCGAAAGGTAGAAGGGAATGACATATGAGGACGAGTTGGAGGGGAGTTGCCATATTACTGTGAATAGTAAATAGATTATGACGGGAGTGAAAAGTAGAATGGAATTATATTCTCTCTTTTGTTTGTTCATTTATATATATATATATATATATATATATATATATATATATATATATATAGAGTATATAGCATATATATATATATATATATATATATATAATATATATATATATATATATATATATATATGTTGTTATATATATATATATATATATATATATATATATGGTAGCATAGGTATATAGTAGTAGGTATATATATATATATATATATATATAGTATATATATATATATATATATATATATATATATATATGATATCTCTACTACTTCTCTCACGAGACTGTTATATCTTCCCATCCAAATACTGCAGGTCCTCTATTTAGGAATTTAAGGCACACAAACACTCATGTGAGTGGACGTATCATACATACTGATTTAGTGGTGGGGAGGAGGCCGAATCATTTAGCATTCTCAACGATCTGAAGCAACTAATTTCAAAGAACCTATTACACATTCCGATCGTCCCAACCAATTTCTTGAACAACACACTTGACCGTTTCACCATCACTGGGTCCTTCCTTTCTCTTAAAAAATACACCACTTTCGCACCCATCGGTAAATCTGACCACAAAATTCAATTTCACACAAACTTTATATCTCTTACTTTAATACTTTCCTAACAAAGCTCCATCCTGCCTACACATCGCTTCTGGCACTTTGATCGGGCCGATTTGGGGCCTTGCGTTGCTTCTACGCTAACTATAATTGGAATGACTGCTTGTTTCTCTGGTGACGCTTCAACTTCTGCCGATAAGGTGGAGCTGCACCGTTGATGGATGAGCAGGTTCATTTCTTCTTCAACCAAACCTCCTCATAATCCATGAGAGCTTCGATCGTGCTTAAGCTTCAGCCATTCACAGCCAGGGTATGGCTGGAGTGGAAAATTCGTTCTCCTATCACTCTTGCTAATTTTCATTCAGCTAGAAACCGTTGCAGGGATTCTTCGACGAGCAAAACGGGCTTTCATCAAACGAGTGCGCCAACCTCCTTGGTTCTCCCTACTGACAAATCCTTCTGGCCTCTTGCCAAAAACATCCCAAACAACTTCTGTAAATCCGTCTTTCCTCCTCTTATTCTCGATCTGGATGGTTCTGTTGCTAATTCCCCAACTTGAACAGGCCAATCTCTTCGGCCTCCTATTTTCCCCTAACTCAACCCTTGACGATTCTGGCATTCCTCATCCCTCCTCCTTCTCCTCTCAGGTGCTGTCCCATGCCCTCTGCCTGCATTTGGCACTCTGATCGCATGGGCTCTGAACCACACAACTAGGAAGGCTGGTGTGGGCCCGGATGGGCATTCCACCTGTGAGGAGTGTGCTTCCGTGCTGGCCCCTCCCCGTTCAACTATAGCTCTCCCCATGTCCCACACTAACACTTCCCTCAGTGCTGGTAGCAAGCACGCACATCCAACCTATTCTGAAAAAAGAAAACCGCTCTGATCTCTTCCAATCATTTAGCCCCCAGCTCTACTTCTAGGCTCCCATTCTAAGGATCTTTGTACTCTTCTGTAATCCTCATTTCTTAGACTACTGAATCCCCATTCACTTTCAGCCTTCCTGATCGCCAGTACGGCTGGCGCCTTGGTGCACTACTATGATATACTTTCCTATCTTAATGATTTATGGTTTTCCGTTCTTAGGAACTACGGGGAGACGTGTGGTGGCGCTAGACATATCCAAAGCTTTTGACCGGTATGGCACGCGCCTGCTCGCCCTCCTTGGGCTTCTCCTTCTTGCTTACTTGTGTCTAGCTTTCTCTTAATCGCCTCAATATCTGCTGTAGTTGCCGGGGTGACTTCTTCTTCCTTCGTCAACAGTGGGTGTGCCCTCTAGGGTTTTATCTCCTACTTTATTCTTGTTTTTCATTAATGATCTTCTCACCTGCACATCTAACCCTCTATTCACTCATATGCTGATGACTCGACCCTTCATTCTTTCTCTAAACTCCATTTCTTACCTCCTGCTCCCATGGTTTCCAGAATTTTTCCGCTTAATTCCGATTCTATTCGCTGATCTGGATAGAATTTCGGGGTGGTCTCGACCTTGTGAAATTCAATTCTTTAAAAACTCAACTTGTACAAATCTCCCCACCTTCTAACTATCCTATCTCTTTCGACGGTTCACTCGTCTCTCCTGATAAACATCCTTGGCCTTAGCATAAACAAAAACAGCCCGGAAACCTCACATCAACGGTTAAGAAGTGCCCTTAAAGAAACTGCAGCTCTTGTTTAGACTGGTATATATCTTTTTTTTCCTCTTCCCAAAGAGCATACAAGGGCCTCATCCGCCCTGCAGCTGAAAGCACTGTTCAAGAACTGTAGCCCTGCTCTCAATCCGGCTATATTGGAGAAGAAGTTTGACAAAGTTCTGCATACTGGTAAACTACTGCATTCTCTGGTGTCTCCTAAGACCTCTATCTTGCGCGAAAGGAAAGCTTATTCTATGGCACCTATGGCAAATTAGTACACCACACTGCCTTGAGCCCCACCACTAGTGCTGTGGTCAGCACATGAGTTTCTTAAAGCTACTGTGAAAACTCCAGGCCAGTTCACTATGGCAAGCTCCTTCTTTCCTGCCACATCTGTTCTGTGAAACTCCTCCATTTTCTGTGTTTCCTGCTGAATTTAATCTCTCACTCTCAGCTTCTCCTCTCAGGCCCAAAAGCCCCAGGTAATTTGCTTTAGAAGTTG
>JABUQX010052941.1:20000-22683 GCA_015478945.1 Trachelipus rathkii
CTCCGTTACATTATTTCGGTTAGGTTAATTTAAGGTTAAATTTGGTTAGGTAGGTTCGTGGGTGGTTAGGTTTACCCAAAAATTTAATGTATTTACCCCTAAATTATTAAAAATAACGAATACATTTAATTATTGCATTTTTGCTCCTCTGGGGAGTAAGCCACTTTGTATTATATGGCCATACTATATATTATAGATTATATCTATATACTTGATAGTATCTATTATTACTTATATAATATATACATATTATATTTGTATCTTATTATATTATTGATGTACTAGTATATATAACTATATATATTTAGTTAGTATTTATTATATTATATACTTCTTGCTTTCATATTATTATATCACTAATATATAGTATATGCTATAATATATATAATAGTTATGATGTCTGGGATATTGATATTTATGCTTGTCAGGTGCGACTTCTTCTGTGTTTAGTCATCGTTTTTACTACTTCGTGTGGTCTCTTTCTTCTCTCTGTGTCTCTCTCTCTCTCTCGTCTATATAATATTACTATATATATATATATATATATAATAATATAATATTTATATATATATTATATATATATATATATATATACTATCTATTATATTACTCTTCTATTATATATAGATAGGTAGTATATATAATTTATATATATATTGGGTATGGTATAATTAATTAAACATATTGAAAATTTTTATAAATAATCTAGGGTGCGGACCAGTCCAAGCCTCCAACTTCTGGGCGTTCCACTGATTTTAAAAAATTGCGTCGGCCTCAGGGTCCGAACTCGGTCTCAGGCTGCAATCATTCTTGAAGTTGGAAGAAATGTTGGTTCGCCCATGGGCTTCGAATCCGACGTGGCCGGCTCCGCTCCATCGGACCAATTATACTTGAATAGTTTTCTTGTATTTTTTTTTTTGCGAGTGTTTGAGGATCTATTTTTTTTTTTTTTTTTTTTTTTTTTTTGTAAACGTCAGATGTTTTTTAATTAGTTCTTCAAAGAGTTTAAGAAAAAATGTTAAAAAGTTTTATCTTGAAAAATTTTTAAAAATAATTTCTTTATTCCAAAAAAAAAAAAAAAAAAATCCTTAAAAACAAAAAATTACTTATGAAAAAATTATAAAATTTTCTTTCCTTTTGTAATATTGTCTTTTTTTTCTTTTATACATCTTTTTGAGGATAATCTGACATTTTACTTAATTAGATTTTAAACATTTTTATTATTATCGTGTAATTATACAATATTTTACAACCATTAATTGTTGTTAATGCATATTTTTTTTCTAGTTTTAACATTCACATCACAAATATTTCAACTCATTCTTAATTTTTTTTTTCAATTTTAACCTCTGCATTGTAATCTCTAGTCTGTATTCGGTCCAGTATCTTTGAACTTTATCTGCAGTTTCCATTTTCTCAATCATCAGAAATCCCTCTTTAATATCCTATTCTTCCTTCCTATCCTATTCTTCTTTCCTATCCAGTATGATTCTCACAAATCGGGGTCAACTGATGAAATTCTACCCTATCCTACATATTTCTAGTCTTCTACCATTAGGGACCATAGGGGGGGTGGACACTTGACATATCAAAGGCTTTTGAAAAAGCAATGACATACGACATGGTTCTCTAAACTCCATTTATTTTGTATTTCCTCTTTCTCATTGATCACTCATGTAGACTTTTCTTCCAAATCTCCCCATATCGACAGTTGTCGATATCTCCCCATGTCCCCATCGAAATCTCCAATATCGACACTTGAACCAACAACGAAACTTCGTCTTGCTCCTTCTATTTCAATATATATATATATTGAGATGTTCTAAATTCCTTCCCTCACCAGTAATTATGAAGTGACAGTAGAACTTGTCCCAAATTAATGATTTATTATTCCGTCTAAGCTAATCGTCTACAAGTCGCTAAATTAAATTTATGTAATATGAAAAAAAATGGGACGAACCATTTATTATTAATTATTATTCATTATTATTAATTATTAATTTATTAATTATATTATTTTATTATTATTATTATTATTTTATTATTATTATTTTATCATTATTATTATATTCAGTATATTATTAAAGGTCTAATAATTATCCTATCAATATTATCAATTTTCATCTGACTGTAAAGTCATAACAACAATAATGAAAGGTCAAACACAAACACAACAACAACAACTACAACAACAACAACAACAAAACAAAGCGCCGGCGACACTCAATCGAACCAGAAAAGACGCGCCCAGAACCCAACTGTAATCGTTTTTTGATTTAAAAAAACAACAAAAGGAAGACATTTTTTTTTGGGGGCAAAGAAGGCATTTTTTTGAGATACGCGAGGCGCATTTGTCTTTATCTTAATGTTTTAGTTCGTGTTAACTGCTTTTAGACGTCTTTTTTCTCTTTTTGTTCTTTCTACTTGGGAAGTTTTCTTTGGTTTGGAAGGACAACGTAATCTCTTCTTTAATGTAGTTAATAAAATTGCTTCAACATCACATCACGCATTTTCTTCTGCGATCTCTTCCGCTCATCCTCAGATCTAGTCTCTTCTCGTCTCTTTTCTCCTCTCGTCTCTCTCTTTCTCTCTCTGTATATATATATATATCTCTTCTCTCTTCGGTCCGTCTCTCTCTTCTCTTCTCTCCGCTCTCTCTCTCTCTTCTCTCACTCTCTCTCTA
>JABUQX010052942.1:0-7500 GCA_015478945.1 Trachelipus rathkii
ATGCTCTGATATTCGAGCATTTCTATGTATATTATTGAGTGTGTGTGTATTTTGGCATGTGTATCATACACGTCTATGAGCTTTTATATAGTGCTGACATTCATACCTTCCTGTGCGCCTATAAAAGTTCGTTATAATATTGCTATGCCAGTGTTAAGGCATATGAATCTATTAGCAAAGCATTCAAGTTGACCAATGAGAGCGGTGAATTTGAATGTGACTAGCGGGCGGGATCCTCCTCTGGAAGTATCGGCCTTTAGTCGGGATTTCGTTGTTTACCCGGTGAAGAGAGGTTGGCATCTGCGAGTGCTTATTCAAATAATTATATAATTGAGTATTACCATATTCTGAGTATTTACATTTATTATTTACCTTAATTGCCCCATTGGCACAAGACAATTAACTAGTGCATTTATATTTCATGTAAAATAAACAATAAAGCAATCCCACTTTTCCATACCTTAAGAGTGGCATCGAGTATCTCTGCTCATATATATATATATATATATATATATATATATATATAAAGTTATAGAAATATATATATATATATATATATATATATATATATATATATATATATATATATATATATATATATATATATATATATATATATATATATATATATATATATATATATATATATTTTTATATAATTTTTTATATATATATATATATAGCAGCATAGTTACCATACTATAATTAATTAAGAGTATATCTATATATATATACATATATATATATATATATATATATATATATATATATATATATATATATATATATATATATATATATATATTATGATTCAACTAAACTCTAAAGAATAAGAGCTCCACCTTCCTTCATCATTAATTAATTAAAATGCGTGCTAATATGCAACATAAATATGGAATAGTTTTCTTCTCTTTCTTTCTTCTTTCTTCTTCTTTTTCTTTCTTCATGTCGGTCTGAGAGTGAAAAGCGAAGAAGAAATTTTTTTCTCTCCAAAACGTTTGTGTGAAGCAACACGTCTGCGATGACTGCCTCTCTTAAACGAGCTAATTTATTCCGAAAATAAAAGAAGACATTCCATAAAAGAAATTCTTCTGATAAAATAATCTTTTAACCCTCTTAAAATGTCTTTTAAAATCCTCTTAAATAAGTCTTCATAATAACACATACACACATACACACAAACAGACACACACACACACAATAATAATAATAATAATAATAATAATAATAATAATCTCTCTCTCTCTCTCTCTCTCTCTCTCTCTCTCTCTCTCTCTCTCTCTCTCTCTCTCTCTCTCTCTCTCTCTCTCTCTCTCTCTCTCTCTCACCAACTCTCTCTCTCTCTCTCTCTCTCTCTCTCTCTCTCTCTCTCTCTCTCCTCTCTCTCTCTCTCTCTCTCTCTTCTCTTCTCTCTCTCTCTCTCTCTCTCTCTCTCTCTCTCTCTCTCTCTCTCTTCTCTCTCTCTCTCTCTCTCTCTTCTCTCTCTCTCTCTCTCTCTCTCTCTCTCTCTCTCTCTCTCTCTCTCTCTCTCTCTCTCTCTCTCTCTCTCTCTCTCTCTCTCTCTCTCTCTCTCTCTCTCTAGTCTCTCTATCTCTCTCTCTCTCTCTCTCTCTCTCTCTCTCTCTCTCTCTCTCTGGTTACGAACCCTCGCATGTCACCATACGGGCTGGTGACGATTGACTGCCAAGTACAACTTACTTGTGTGTTGTTTTTTAGCTTGAAATATGCTTATAAACAGGAACTCATTCAATGAGTTCAGGTCATAAAATTCAAAAGTATAAACTTTTTCTATGTGTGTGTGCGCATGTTTTTTATTACTAGGATCGCTCGTCCCTATTTATGTGTGTGTCACCAATTCACTTTGTATATATAACATCCTACATAAAATATATATACATCTAGATTTTGATATATATATATACATATATATATATATATATATATATATATATATATATATATATATATATATATATATATATATATATATATATATATATATATATATATATATATATATTAGGGATGTGCCGAATAGTGAAAAAGCCGAATACCGAATACCGAATATTCGGCTAAAAGTATTCGGCCGAATACCGAATATTCGGCCGAATAATCACTTCGCTATTCGGCCGAATAGTTATTTCAAAGTTCGGTTATCCATTTAGGAATAAATAAAGAAAATAAAGGTGAAATTTTTCTTGGATGGACTTTTGTAGCAGATATATAGTAATTCGGAGGTGCTGATTTCATATATATTCTCGGATTTGCTGTATCACATCCCGTTTTTGTGCAATCATGGATCCCTATTTTTGCATATTCCCTAGTAATGACAAAATTCATATGCGCACTACGTAGGCTGTATAGACGTTACCTTCCGCATATATCTACAGTAGCAGCATGTTACTGCGGTCGATATTCGGGAAGCATGTGGTAACTTTAGTACGTCTACATGTATGGATGCCAATGACCTGGATGATGTCTATCATCCATCTGAAATACAGTCGGATGGTCCGTCATTGTTCACCCAGGGTGAACTGAACGATCTTGTATGAGAGTTGTATTTGCCGAAGTTGTCCTGAGCTGTTGGCTTCGAGGTTGCATGAAAAATGACTACTGGACCATGGCACAAGAGTAACATTTTATCGTAACAGAGAAGCAGAGCTGCGGAGGCTCTTCCAGTCAGATGGTAACCTCGTGTATTGCAGTGAAGTTGCAGGCCTACTACTCGCTATGGGACTCCCAGCATACGATGCAGGTGAGTGACGACTGTTTATTGACACTTCCAAGAGCAGTTTAAAGTGTGTGTTGTTACACAACGGCAACAGGTATGCTTCGATTCCAGTAGGGTACTCGGTACGGATGAGAGAGGAGTATGTAAAAATCAAGACAGTTTGGAGAGACTACAATATCAGGTACATGGATGGTAAATATGCGTCGACCTCAAAATGGTAAACATTTCGCTATGTCAGCAAGCAGGTTTCACCAAATATACCTGCTTCCTGTGGTATTGGGACAGCCGGGCGGCAAAGGATCACTGGACCAAACGAGAATGGCCACCGAGGGAAACCTTGACGCCAGGTGACAGGAACATCGTACGTGAACTACTTGTACAAAGAGAAAACATCATCTTACCTCTACTACACATAAAACTTGGTTTGATGAAACAATTTGTGAAGGCCCTGGACCATGATGGTGAATGCTTCCGCTATATATGCTCAACGTTTCCTGGTCTGAGTGACGAGAAGAAAAAAGCTGGGATATTTGATGGCCCACAAATACGGACACTCCTCCGTGATGCTGCCTTTGCTACAACAAAGACTGTGTTAGAGGCAAGAGCGTGGAATGCTTTTTCAGATGTAGCACAGAATTTTCTGGGGAACAGGAAAGCCGAGAACCACTAATATTGTACAGGAACTGCTAGACAGTTTTCATTCTCATGGATGTAGAATGAGTATAAAATTGCACTACTTACATTCTCACCTAAGAAAATTTTCGGATAACCTAGGCGATGTTAGTGATGAGCAGGGTGAACGCTTCCATCAAGATCTAAAGTTCATGGAAGGACGTTACCAGGACAAGTGGGATATCAATATGATGGTCGACTATTTTTGGAGCTTGATGATGGATATTCCAGACGCTATGCACAGTAGATCGTCTACGAAGAGAAAGTTACTACCATCGTAGGTATGTTTACATTAACTAAGCCCATTCCTTCTATTACATTTATTGTTGTCCCATATTACTCTTTATTCATTGTTGTATTATATGTTTAACATATATCTATCAAAGACATGTATCATATCATTGCGATTTGTTTCTCTTCCTTCATATATCATCCAATATATCTTTACATGTCAAGATAAACAAGAAGATGTTTGTATATATACATAAACATATATATATATATTATTATATATACATATATATAGTATATAGGTTAAAGATATATATATATATATATATAATATTATTTTTATTTTTTTCTCTCTCTCTATATATAAAATATATATATATATATATATATATATATATATATATATATATATATATATATATATATATATATATATATATATATATATATTTATATATATATATATATATATATATATATATATATATATATATATATATATATATATATATATATATATATATATATATATATATATATATATATTAGTATTTTGTATATATATATATATATATATATATATATATATATATATATATATATATATATATATATATATATATATATATATATATATATATATATATCCCAATAATTGTGATAGACCCTCTTGAAAAGGTAAAAATCATAAAATTTTACAAATCTGTGTTACACACAATATCTCACAAATGAGATGTGATATGCAAAAACCGATTACATTTTTGGAATCAGCACATCAATAATCAATTGCGAAACCCCGTCCAAGAAATTTTATGTTTACCAGTGTTATATACAAAGTAATTAAACAAAAAGTAAATAACTATTTCTTACCTATAGCAAACCATTCACATATTAAAAATAATTAATGAAAATTGAAAAGTTTCGTAGTTAAAGATATTAAACTAAACTTCCTTTGAATAAGCTCTAAGGTTAAAATGACAGAACATTAGCAGTTCTCCATTTTCAGGGGATAACCTATTTCTTGTGGCTTCATAAATATTTCCTCCTGTTCTAAATATTCTTCACTTTCGACTGATGACGGTGGAGCTGAAAGGTATTTTATTGCTAGTTTTTTCAAATTCATAAAACTATTTCCAGTGTTTTTCCACCAATTGAAGGGAATATCATTGTCTTCACTGGTCAGAGTAGGCAAACTTATATATTTGTTTATTTCTTGATGTAATTCCGTAAGTAGCCTTTTACTTTTATGTACAATAATCACATCGTCAGAAGAATGGGACTTTCTTTTTTCACTCTCACTTTCTTTTCTGTATGACGATTTTGATGCCACAATTTCTTTAAAAAAATCCATTAAAGAAGTGAAAATTGGAACCTTCAGCTTCACTTTCCCCACTACGTAAATCACCGTCAGCAGAAGAGTCAGGAGCTAAATTTTCATGCATTTCTTTCCATGCGTCAACGACCATATTTTTTACTGATTCATCTGATTCATGTTGAAAAATTAGCTTGAATCGCAGATCTAAGAAAGTAGCTACACACAAAGATTTATCACATAGAAACTTAGAAAGTCTTTTCTACTGATTTCTTAAGCTCTTCAACGAGTGTAATTATTCCACTGAAGCTTTTGCTTTTAATTGCCTTATTTAAAAATAGATTTATTGCTAAAATGGATGGGATCACTTGGGCGACTGTTACTTCACGTTTAATGCTTGTTTTAGTGATGTTGTCAAATGGCTCAAGTAAATGGAATAATTTTGCCACTGAAAATCAGTCAACATTTTCTGATTGCATTCAGCGCAGCGTATATTTATAGGGAACTTTTTGTTCAAGCAATCTTTTAAGCATCTTTTAAGCATATCATAAGTTCTGTTCCAGCGTGTAGAAACGTCTTGAATTAATTTATTTATGCTGTTTGACATTCAGCTGCATCTGTAAAGTTTTAAGCTTTGCAGCTGCCGTTGCTGAATGGTGAAAATGAGAGGATATGCTTCTGCAAGTAAATAAAATATCTTTAACAGACTTCTGACATAATATTGAATCGTGAATGCATAGTTGCAACATGTGAATAAAACATGAAATTGATAGCAAGCCACTCTCCCTAATACCAGCTACCATGTTTGGTCCATTATCCCGTATCACTAAATGAATTCTATTTTTTAGAATATTAAAAAATGTCAAAGGCCCTTATAGGATCTGACAAATGACAAAGATTTTCGCTATATTGGCTACAAAATTTGGCTATATTTTTATTTTTTTGGAAAATAAGTTTCTAAAATTTCAATTTTAAATTGAAATAACTTTCCTTTATGTTGACGTAATTTATTGTTTATAAAGCTCAATATTCGGCCCGAATAGTTCGGCAAAAAGCCGAATACCGAATATTCGGTATTTTGGCCGAATAGGCCGAATACCGAATACTTACCGAAATATTCGGCACATCTCTAATATATATATATATATATATATATATATATATATATATATATATATATATATATATATATATATATATATATATATATATATATCTTTTTTTTTTCATCATTATTTTTTTTTTTCTTACAAATGAATGCATTCGAACAAAAAATTCAGCTTTAACCTAAATTAAAAAAATAAGAAATATTCTTACGAAATAAATATCTTCAATTTATTGTGAAGTACAAAAAAGTTACAAATTTAAGAAAAACAATTCTTTTGAACATTTATTGAGAGAGAAAAAATACCTTATAATAATAATAATTAAATAGTAGTTAAAATTAAATTGTTTTAAATTCAGATATACATTTTAATATACTTTTAAATAAATCCTGACCTTGAAATTCTCTTTTTGAAAACCAATTTGGCATATTTTTGTTTTTTTTTTTTTTTTTTTTTTTTACATGATACCACCACTCACGGGCAATGCCCTTTTCAAAAAGGAGGGGGCAAAAATAAATAAATAAATAAAGAAAAAATTACATAAAGAAAAATAAAAATTAAAATAAATGAAAAGTAAACCCACCCTGACAAGGCTTGCCTAACGCAATTCCCTCAGGTGGGCGCAGACGCGGGACTTAAATAGAGGAAGATTAAATATTGCTGGGAAAATAAAAGATGGCAAGGAGTTCCACAAAACAGATGTGGCTGGAAAGAAGGAGGTACCATAACGAGTGATCCTTGAGTCTCCAATATTCACACAATTTTCATGAGAGAACAAGGCACCTCTTTTGTTACGAGGGCTACGCAGTGGTGGAGGAATGCGAGAGGTCAATTCTCTCGAGCACCTGCCGTTGTAATACCTATAGAAAAGAGAGAGTGCACCAACTCACGACGCAGAGAAAGAGGGTCAAGGGACAGAGAGTATGGGACAGTTTATAAGCCTCCTAGCCTTAGCTTCAACTCTATCCAAAAGGAGGGTGGAACCGGATCCACCCAAATGTGCGAACAGTATTCCATGCAGGGGCGAATAAGACCTTATATAACTGGAGTATCTAAAAAGAAAAATTCACGCAATCTGAACAGAATTCCCAGCTTTTTGAGGCCATTTTAGCAACCGATGTGTATGAGGTCTCCAAGACAATTCACTATTTATGTTTAGTCCTAGAATGTTTATGTTGTTTACGGGTAAGACATTAGAGCCATCAAAGGGATAGGAAAGTTGGGAGGTATTTTAGAGAGGGAGATATGAAGAAGTTGAGTTTTCAAGGAGTTGAACTTCTCAAGGTAATTCAGCTACCCCACTGAGAAATTCCGACCAAATCGGCAAGAATTGAATCGGAAAGTTGTAAACGAGGCAACTCTAGATACAAACGAGGGAGCACATTTGAAATGAGGAAGAATGGAGAGTTGAGTCATCGGCATAAGAGTGAACAGAGTTAGAAGTGCAG
>JABUQX010052942.1:10000-25000 GCA_015478945.1 Trachelipus rathkii
TAAGCTTCACACTAAAAAAATTAAAAAATAACTTGTCCGAATGCATAAATTCTTTCATAAAAATAAAATGTCGTGACGAAATAAAAAAGGGCCTATATATATATATATATATATATATATATATATATATAATATATATATATATATATATATATATATATATATATATATATATATATATATATATATATATATATATATATATATATTACAGTTAACACCACCGCTCACGGGCAGAGCCCTATTCAGGAAGGGGGTGTACTCAATTTACGTGTACAACTTCTACCTAAATTGGAGATACGAGAAAGATGTCTCTAACTTCTGTCATACTTGATTTATTTCTTTCTTTTAGGCGCCAAAAAAATGTTAACTAGTTATTTTCTTTAACTGTTTCTTTAAAATCTCTAAAATGTATCGAAATTAGGGTTACTACATCATAATTATCGACTTTTATATGGCCATATCTGCCATCACTTCCAGTTTCCACAATATTACTAAAGTCAAATAAACTTTTGGTCGTACCAGCACCATCTAATTTCGTTGAAGAATCCTATTTTCCTTCATCAGAGGAGCATTCTTTCAACACTTTCTAATCACTTTCTGAACAGCTTTGTTCTGAGTTCTCAGAACTTTCTGAACAACTTAACTTTGGAGCTTCATCTGGAAAATCTATTAGATCAACGCAATTTACAAAAGCTTATTCAATCACTGCAGATTTTTTTTTAGATTTATTGAAAAAAGAATTCATGTTGTCTTCTAAATGTTCAAATATTTTCCAAGTGAAATACGAAATTTTAGCAACTAAAGTAGTTTCAATTCAAAGCTGGAGTAGGTTGCCAATTCTTTGACTACTGCAAACGTCGCATAGATGACTAATTTGCCGCTCGACTTCACGTGACCCCGCTCGAACGCCGCCTTAGCGTTAAGTATACATATTCTAAGCAAATTATACATTATTATACAAATTATACAAATTCTATTCTCATTCCAAATTCAATTTCTTTTGAGTATATATATATATATATATATATATATATATATATATATATATATATATATATATATATATATATATATATATATATATATATATATATATATATATATATATATATATATATATATTTCTTTCTTTCTTCATCTTTCTCTTTGCCCCAATATTGTGGGTGCTGTACAAGCATCGGAAAAGAAAAGCAGTAGGAGAACATGACAAACGTCGAAAAGAAAGCCCAGCCTACCGCCCCCTCTGTACCATTAATTAGTGAGAGCTCGTCACAGACAGAAAATCCACCCTAGAGCATCAAGGGACCGCGACGGACCCTCACTATGGTAAATCGTCAATGTAAGGGTTCATCCCCTGGCCCAGGTGGGCCACAACCATGCCCCCATACAAAACCCCGCCATTCTCTCCTATCATGCACCTTTATTCTCGCCTCTGCCAAACTCACATTTCTCTCCTTCAGACATTCTCCGTTCAATACTGACTCAATCCACTTTCTTCGGTCTCCCAGCCGGTCGGTTCCCAACACACTCACCACTATACATCCGCTTAACCAACCTACTATCATTCATCCTTTCCACATGACCAAACCATCTCAACATACTTTCATTTATTCTCTCATTTACCCCTTTCTTCACACCACACAACTCTCTAATACGTTCATTCCTCACTTTATCAATTCTTTTCATACCGATCACACCCTAAGATTGTCCATCTGAACACATTGAACTTTAGAGATCCATACTTCTTATTCCAGACCATAGTCTCACTACCATACAATAACACAGGTAACAACATACCCTCATGTAAGACTCCCCTAGCACACTCAAGACTTAGTAGTCCCTTGAATTCATCAAGGATTTAATTACACCAACCATCTTCCTGTCATTCACAACTTTACTTTCTACACTATGCATCATCCTCACATCTTTCCTAATCCCTGGTCTATATATATAATATATATATATATATATATATAGCAGTCATATATATATATCTATATATATATATATATATATATAAGAAAGAAGTTATATATATATATATATATATATATATATATATATATATATTACGTCAAGTGTTAGTTATAGATAAGATGGTGTTTGTGGCGCAATTGTAGGCGTGATTTTAAAGTAAACTCATTTCTTCGATTTATTATATAAAAATGATAACAGTATTGAAACGGAAACTGCAACAAAAAAGAGGTGGCAATTACTATACATAATATAAAACACACAAAATAATTAACAAATAAAATAATAACCCATATTTAATACCTTTAATGCACTCCTACACCTACAACGATTTGAACGAGACTAATATCTGAAAGAAATCCAGCTGGGCGCATGAATGTACCCGTGCGTAGAGCCAGGCTGCACTTGTTTTATCGCTTATATGGCTCTCCCAAAAGTGTTATGTTTTTGTGAAAATGATGATTAAGTGAAGGCTCCTCGGTAGGGACTTCCCTGTTCTCCGGCAAAAATGATCTGTCCAAAGATGATTGCAAGTTCTTCCCTTTTCTGTTTTCTACCGATTCGGGATCTGCTGGGTGTATTTCCGGTGATCAAACTTGGACATCTTGAATTATGTTTGCCTTAATCGCAATGGCTGACGTTTGTGAAACGTAGTAGAGGTGATGTGGTTCCATTCCTTTCACTTTAGATAGAGTATATTCCTTTCAGTGTCTTCCCAATTTCTCCTCCGATTCGGGTGGATTTTCCTTCCACTGTTTCCAGAGATTTTGAAGTTTCACTGAAACGGTATTCTCCCAATCTGTTTGCTCTCTGCTTAGCAATTGTATTGTCTTCTTACTATCTAAGGAAGAGGGATGTACGAATTCGTCCGTTGCTCCTTCCACAGCCAAGTTGTTTTCATCCTATAGACAAATTTCTCTTTTTTTTAATTGCCTCTTATGTTTCGCTTCCCGATTCTTCTTCAATGTGGCCCTTTTCTATCAGAGCTTCCATGATTGAAGTGTAGTCTTATTTTCATGAATAACAGTTTCCTTGGATTCTGTATTTAGTTAAAAAGGGTTGTTTGGGGAGTACTAAATCTTTGTTGGCGGATGGTTCGGCTTGAGAGTCTAGAAGTGGTACCTCATAATATCCATTAGTTTCCCGTTTCATTACTTCGTGTACCGTGCTGAGAAGCTTCATATTTGCGTTTTCTTGGGGGAATGGTACCTTCGTGCGAGTCTTTACGATATCACCCTTTTCTTTGGAATGTGTTCGAAATGCCACTGCTACATGAACGTTTGCCGCTTTGGGCTCTTTAGCGTCCGTGTCGCTTGAGGCTTCTGTTTTTCCTATAATTCCCCATCCAAGTCTAGTTTGATATCCGAACGGTTGACCTTTCTTTCCAGTAATGACACTCAATGGCTCTAATGCTTCTGCACAGTCTAAGCCAATCAAGACTTCGACACTTAGCGATGGTATATCCGGCTCCAGTTCGTTACATAAACCTCGTAAATGTTCGTAATTTTCCGCTACTTCGCGACATGGTACTGTCGTTCTGTCTGCTGCAATATCATCTCGGATGTATACAGCTCCTAGGTGAATCTTTTCTTCTGCTCGTAAGCCTTGTACGACCAGATTTTTGCATTTCAACGACTCTGTATGTTCTGTGCCAGATATAGTCTTAATACTTAAATTCACTTTGTTTCCAGCAAGACCAAGCCTCTCAGACAAAGATGTTTTCATAAATGACGTGTTTGATTGGTGATCCAACATTGCGTAAGTAAGTATTCGGTGTGTAGGAGAGCTGGGACTGTGAATCCAAACGGGCAATATTAAGGACTGTGTTTTGTTATAAACTTTTCCTTCCTTCGCCCTAATACGGTTGCTTATTACTTGTGGGTTTACTGCATCTCTTTCTTCGTACGAGGGTGTGTGATAGTTTCTTTCTTCATGTAGGAGTGTGTGGTGGTTTCCTTTGCAGTTTCTGCAGCGGTTAGGGTTTCTGCAATCCTTCACCATGTGATTTTGACGTAAGCAATTGATGCATAGCTTCCTTTCCCTGGTTATTTCTCGTCTTTGTGAAACTGATAGATTTACAAATTTCGGGCAGTTGTAGACATAATGATCTTCGTTGCAATAAGTGCAAGCCTGTCTTCTCATGTATGTTTCTGATACTGCGTTAGTTGCAAAACATCTTGCCTTTCTTACGTAGTCCTCTTCTCTTGTGCCTTTGCTTCTAAGGGATTGGTCGAAACGGTCTGCTTGTATGGTTGGAGATGCAAAGCTTGCTAACCTGGCTTGTTCATGAATGAATTTAGAGAATTGTTCGAAGCTTGGATATAGTCCGCTGTTTTTAGGTCCGTTTTCGGCGAATTTAAAGGCCAGCTTATTCCATTCGTTCGTCAAATAGTTTGGCAGTTTCCTCAACAGTGATCTTATTTGGTCTTGGTCGTCCAGAGATATTAAACTTCTTGTGGATCTTTTACATATTTCACATTTTTTCAAGAAATCTGCAAAGGCCCTCAATGCTGTCGTATCGCCGGATCTAATGGCTGGCCATCTCTCTAGTTTGTCTTTCAATGTGCTTACAAGAAGATGAACATTCCCAAAGCGTTCTTCTAGTTCTTCCATTGCTTCGTCGTATGCGTTTACAGAATTCATAGCAATATATGCACTCACTAATTCCTGCGCTTGTCCTGTGGTATACCGATGCAGATAATAAAGGAGCTTTTGTTTGTCTTTTACTACGCTTTGGACCAAGACCTGAAAACTTGTTTTCCAGGTTAAATATTGAAGTGGATTTCCGTCGAACGTTAACGGTTCTGGTTTGTGCAGAGATGCTGTATCTAAAATATGTTGAAGCCCGAAGACGAACTCTGAACCTGGAGCATCTGGGACGAATGCGTTTGCAGTTGGATCTAAGATACTTTGAGTATGGGTTCTGGGTTCCTCCTTCAATCCACCGCTTCCTGTATTGTCGTGGCCTACTGGAGTCTTCTTATTTACTTCAGGGTGTGATTCTTCGCCTTGCCTTTCATGATTCGAAGTCGAATCTTGAGCCGAAATCCCAACATTTTCTGCTTCCATATTTACGTTTGTTTCTAGATCTTTCTTTATTTGCTGTGCGTTAGCGGCATTCTTCTGTTTAATTGTTTGATGAATAGCTACCTTTAACCCTTGAGCTCGTTCACCCATGGCCTCCATGACTTCCTCCTCCCTTTGTGCTTCTTCGTATAACTCTAAGGTTTCCAACGTTTGGGTTAACCTTTCTAATTCATGTAATGCGTTGATTTGCGAACCTTCCACATCGTTTAAATACCTTACCAACGTTTCCTGTGCATTATCCTGTAACAACTGAATTTGAATTTCATCCATAACACTCACGAATTTACCTTTAAGAGTTCGATAGGACTTTTTGGCTAAGTACAAACGTGCTCTTGAATTTGGCACCTCACCTGTTTCTCCTGCCCCATTTGTCTCATTTGTGGCCACATCTTTATTGGCCTCGGCCTTTGGCTTTCCCCCCATTCACACTTATATATGGTTCTGCTGGCGTGCTTATGCAAAAAGAAAGTGAGTGCTGCGTGCGTAAATACCAGGCTTTGCTTACACAATAAAACACACTTGTTTGGAAGTATATTTAGAAACAAAATAAGCGGTACAATGTAAAACAATAATACAATATAAAATAGAAGGTAAAATATGGGAACCCGTGTAAGCAAATCCTTTGAACACCTTATAAGAACAAAATAAAATACCTTGGGCTTGCCCTAATAGTAATAATAAGGATAATGAATTTAATTAAAAAATATTTATTTATGTAGTATGGTTTCATACAAATAATTTAAATGAAAAAACAACAACAAGAAAAAATAGAATGATATTAGCCCAGAACCAAAGTAACAAGATAAACGGCACGTCTTAACCAGCAACTTTCTATTTCAATATTTAATCAAATAACGGCAATACCAGCACGCTTCCCAATAAATAAGTATAATACCTAGTATGCAATTAATATCACCAAAACATTGGATATGGCTCAAGTCAATCGAGTAGAACCAATAGACAAATACGGTATTAATAATAATAATAATAATAATAATAATAATAATAATAATAATAATAATAATAATAATAATAATAATAATAATAATAATTGTTATATTCGAAAAATGTAAAATGTAATTGTATCACCAAAATATCGGGTAATAAGCTCGCATTAATGGAGTAAACCAACAGACAAATACGGTATTAATAAGAATAAGAAAATTCACGCAGAAAATAATAATAATAATAATAATAATAATAATAATAATAATAATAATAATAATAATAATAATTTTCCTCAGAACTTGGTTTTCCTTTCTCGGCTCAGAGTGGGGGTTTCGTGCGGGAGTAGCTTCGTTTGATTTTCGATGGGGGAGAGGCGTGGGAGATCCGTCAGAGTCTTGGGTATGTATCAGAGTGGGAGTTTCGTGCGGGGGTAGCTTCGTTTGATTTTGGTGGGGGAGAGCTGTGGGGGATACGTGAATGAGACCTCGTTGATAGGAAACACTTGCTTCGAAAAGGTTTCTTATTTTTAATTTAGTATTTTTCAATCTTCTCTCTTAGATGCATTGCCAATTATGAGAGGCTTCTTGGTATGCTCAATTGATTTACCTCCACAACTAGCTTCTTGCAACGAGCTATTAAAGTTACTATGACGACCGGTGGTTAATTTTCCTTGCGATCGTCTTTGTGGTGCAATTGTGGGTGAATTTAAAGCATACTCATTTCTTCCATTTATTATACAAAAATCTATAACAGTATTGAAACGGTAACTGCAACAAGAAAAAGAGGTGGCAATTACTATACATAATATAAAAACACAAAATAGATAGCAAATAAAATAATAACACATTTTAATACCTTTAATTCACTCTTACACCCACAACGATTTGAACGAGACTAATATCCTAGATAAACCCAGCTGGTACGAGGAATCTGCGCATGCGTAGAGTGAGGCGGTAATTGTCTTATCGCTTACATGGCTCACCCAAAAGTGTTATGCTTTTGTGAAAATGCTTAAATAAAGGCTCCTCGGTGGGGATTTCCCCGTTTTTCGGCTGAAATGATCTGTCCAAAGATGATAGCAGGTTCTTCCCTTTTCTGTTGTCCTCCATATATATATATAGCATATATATATATAAAGTGTTATAAGATATAAATATATATATAGGTCATATATACATATATGCATAATAGTTATATATACGGCGTGCTATGTTAAGGCGCTGGAGTTATATATATATATATATATATCTTTATGAAGAGTAATGTTCATTTAAAAAATTTTGAGTTAAATTAACTTTGTTATTTATTATTATTATTATTATTATTATTATTATTATTATTATTATTATTATTATTATTATTATTATTATTATTATTATTATTAGTTATTATTATTATTATTATTATTGGTTATTATTATAACTATTATTATTATTATCATTATTATTATTATTATTATTATTATTATTATTATTATTATTATTATTATTATTATTATTATTATTATTATTATTATTATTATTATTATTATTATTATTATAATTATTATTATTATTATTATTATTATTATCATTATTATTATTTTATTATTATTATTTTTATTATTATTATTATTTTTATTATTATTATTATTATTATTATTATTATTATTATTATTATTATTATTATTATTATTATTATTATTATTATTATTATTATTATTATTATTATTATTATTATTATTATTATTGTTGTTGTTGTTGTTGTTGTTGTTGTTGTTGTTGCTATTATTTTAAATAATATATTTAATGAGAAATTATTAGTAGTAGCCCGCTCCAATTATAATGGAATTTATTTGACTTGAAATGAAATAGAAATAATTTTTCTTTTGGTTTATTTCAAAACCTAATTTAGGTATTTAAAATCTTATTGTTAATATCAAATTTTTTTTGGGAAATTTGTAAAAAAAAATAATTCATTAAAGTATTAACAAAGTCATTCAATAAATTGCCAATGTACCAAAATTACCTTTTAAAATTATGTGAATGTTTTTTTTATAGTTAAAAGCAGAATTTTCCTGAAGATTTTATGAAAATTTGGCAACCCATTATCTGGCAACATAATATTCATATCACTATTATTTGTTTTCTTTCCTATTAGCTCTCGTAATAATCTGACGTCTTCTCGGGGATGGAAAGGTTGTTTTTTTTTGTTTTGTTTTTTTTTTTTTTAAATATCTGATATATTTGTATGTGGTAAGTTTTGGTACTATTGCTTTAAAATTTTCAATATTAATTTCCCAATTATTTTTAAACTTCATATGAAAAAGGTTGGAGATGTAAAGAAGATCTTGTTACAAAAGTAAAACTTTTGTTCCGAAAATTGTCTATAAGTCTTAAAAGAACAATTGTCTATTCTTCTGTGGTTTCCACATTGCTTGCCAGGAGGAAAAATTCGCTAAGAGATGGTGGCCTTATTAAAGCATGTAGATTAAAAGCGGCTGATTTATTAAAGTTTTTTTTTTAAATAAAAAGGAAATAATTTATCAATGAATCTGATACTTAACGGCAAAACCGATAATTCGAAACATTGTTGATATTACCAGTGACATGAAAATGAAGTTGGCAAAGGACCCGAAAAATGGCTGTAACTTTTTAATTTAAATGGATGAATAGACAGACGTCTCAGACTAATTTTTTTTTTTTTTTTTTTTTTTTTTTTTTTATTATTTTTTTTTTTTAATATGGTATTTAGTAATGTTTCTGTGAAAGAATCCTGTAAAAAGTCTTGCTGTTGAAAATATTTTTTTCAGAGTCCAAGTAATGTACATTAGAAACAAGGCAATCATTAGTAGTTAAATGTTATTATGCAACAAATATTGCCTCTGCATTTAGGAGCTGGAGGCAAAGAAAGGACTCTTTCTTTATGCAAACCTGATTCTGTATTCTGAGGTCCTTTTATTATCATTGCAACATACATTTGAAAATATTGCCCAGTAAATTCATCAAGTTTGATCATGTTATTAAACGTAACCAAAATTATAGATATTTTTTGATTCCGGTGAAACTCTCATTATTCCTACTATTAAAACTAAACATAAAATGAAAAGAAGTGATTAAAATAGAATATATATAACTGCGCAAGATCATTTTCGTACAATTAAAGAAAAAAAAAGAAAAAATAAAAAAAAAATTTTAATATAATAATGAATACGTTAATTCCGATTTCAAATATGGAGTGTCCTTTGACTGTATTTTTTAGAAAGAGCAAGACAGTGGTGTCGAACCAGCTCGAGTGTCACGTAAATTCACTAAATTTTAAGGATCAATAGAATAAGGAGAGTGTTGAAACAGTTCGACTGCCAGATAGATTGGAGAGAGTGAGAGTAGGAGAGTTAAGGAGTTGACAAGCCCAATTAGACTACACTTTATCTAAAAAAGCAATAGGTGTGGAACCAACTCCGATATGTGATTCATACTCTATAATGCAGAATTAACAAGTAGGGTTGAGCTCGAGAAGATAGTTCCGAAGAGGCCATGCGTGAACACCCATATTTTTTGCCAAACTTGTTAGAAAAAACCTAATGTGATCCTTCTAAAAAAGATCACGCGAAAAGAAAATATCGAGAATATTAAGAACTGAAGAAGGTTAGAGTTGTGTTTTTTCAAAAAAAGATAATTATAGTTGTTTGAAAAAATTATTATAAATAAGAAGATTGAAGAAAATAAGTTATTTAGGCTTTGAAAACAACTATGTTTTCTTTAACTCAACTAGAGGTACAAAAAAGATCAGAGGTCTGCTGTTAAAAGGCTACCCTCCTAGCTATCATTTTTTTCTTCTTGAATGAGTCGTCTTTAAATTGGAAGAAATAATGATTGAATCGTGTTGGAGTATCAGTCTAAGAGTTGGGGAGGGACATAGTAACGGAAAGATCATTGAGGCCAAAAATAAAAAAAAAGTTGGACGAAATTGGAAATCGAGGAACATCACTTATTTAGATAGATCTAAAGAATAAATGGTGTCATCAAGAATATGCCGACTCATGGGAAATAAGAACGGAAGAAATTAAGCTTGTACCAGACAGAGTTTATCGGAAAGCCTTCGGTATGTCTAGGCAGTGGCGGCTCGTGGTTCTTGTGCAAGGGGGTGCTGCTTTTATATATATATATATAATTATATATGATTATATCTATATATATATTATATTATATAGTATACTTATATATATATATATATATAGTAAATATATATATATCATATTATATATATATTATATTATATATATTTATATATATATATATTATATATTTATTATATAATACTATATTATATTATTATTATATTATATATATATTATATATATGTTATATATATGTATATATAATTTCCTATATCACATATATATATATACTATATATACACTATATATATTATATATATATATATATATGTATATAGTATATATCTATTATAAAATTTAATTAAGGCGATGAAATCTTTTTGACCGATGCTATAAGTTAAAATTTGCATACCATTTAGCACAACAACCCCTTCTAATTAGTTGATTAAAATGTTTGAAGGCTTTTTCTTAAAAAAAGGAATTATATAAATATCAGACTGGATACATCAAAATTGTTTTTGTTCCAGTTTCCAATAAGATTTAGTTAAGCTAAAACTAACCCGCTGACACATTCTTCTCTCTCGGATTAATATCATCATACAGTAAAAATATTACAATATAAGCAATGTATAATAAATGCACAAGTTATTTTACAATTATTTTTATTATGGATAACATAGTTCGTTAGCTTATTAGTTTATAATTTCCTAACGTAATAAAAATGGTTTTATATAAATATATATACATATTATACTAAAATAAAAATAATAAATATATATATATATATATATAATACATATATATATATAATAATATATTATATATATATATATATATATATATAATATATATTCTATATAATTCATATATATATATATATATATATTATTATATATAATATATATATTATATATATATATATATATATATATATTATATATATATATATATATATATATATATACTATATATATATATATATAGTATATATATATATATATATAATATATATATATTTATATATATTATAATATATATTTATATATATATATAAATATATATATTAATCGCTTGGAAATTATACGAAGAGTAAAAACGTATTTTAATAAAAATGTATATTAAATATATGGCGGACAGACTACGTGATCACCGAAATGGAAGCCGCCCCATCAGTGACCAAGCGACTCGGCAGAGAAAGCGAAAGGAAGACACCAATCGAAGCTTGTTTTTTACAGATATAGCCATACTGGCAACGAGGAAGTCTCCGTTTTTTAGCACGTGCTGGATAATGCACGTCTTTGATACGGCAGGAAAAGGTTTAAGTTTGATAGGCAACTAAGGGAAACACGATTTTACAAGGCATTTGCAGGGTGTAAGCTCAGAAGAACAAGTTTTGAAAACTACTGGAGGGATAATTCCAGCACTCTCGCTTTCTTAGGTGTTAAACTCAGGGAGTGGACAAATAAAATATTTGATGAGTATGAAAGGAGGATGAGAAGAGAGTAATAAAGCTCTGGAACAGATCTAAGAAGCCTGAATTAGAGAGAAATTTTGAGAGGAAAACAGTTCAGCTTTATCAAAAGTTAGGACACAGAGATACAAGAGGAGGGAGAAAAAGAAGGCATAGTGGAGTTGACATTTGTACACAACTTGTTCAGAGAGAGTGTGAGGTAGAGAAACCAGGAAAGATTATTTGCATTTTCTACGAAGAGAAAGTTTTAGGGCGAAGAGCTGAAATTTTTTTTCATTTCGAGATGAAATGTAACCCAAACCACAAGTTTCAGGATTTAAAGACAACGATAATTTCTGATTAAACCAAGATTTTATCAGTTTTAGTTCAAAGAAAAGAGAATGGAATTGGTATTTGTTCTTATAATATTTATATATTATTATATATTATATTATATATTATTATTAATATACCTTTATTATATTTTTATATTAATTTATTATTATATTTTTATATATTATTTTATATTTATTTTAATAGTTATAATATATATATAACTATTTATTATATATATTATTTCATTTATTATTAAATAATAATTATTATAATATATTAATATATATATATATTATAATATATATATATATACTATATACTCTTTCTTAAAATAATATATTAATATTCATAACTATATAATATAATATAATAACTCTATAAATTTACATTTTTATAACTTATATATACTTTATTAAAAAAAATAATAATATACTATAATGTATATATAATATAATAATAATATATATATATAATATAGTAATTATATAATATATATATATATATTATAAACTATACTACTATATAATATATTATATAATATATATTTATATAATATTAATATTTATATATATAATATATTATATATATATAATATATATATATATATATATATATATATATATATATAATATATATATATATATATATTATATATATAATATCATTAATATATTTATACTATATTATTTATATTTATATATATTTAATAATATAATATTATATATATTATTTATATATATAATATATTTATTACTATATATAGTATTATATATATTATTATATATATATACTATTATATATATTATATAAATTACATATATATATATATATATATATATAACCCTATATATATATATATATATATATATATTATTATTATATATACTTATTACCTATATATATATTATATAATATACTATAACAAATAAATAAACTATATATTAACACTTACTCACCCCTTCGACCACCCCATCATGTTGGAGATGGCCCACACTCCCAACGCCCAGGTACCCACGCCAAACGCACTATGGCTCTCCTCTCACGAGATCCCCCATGGGTGACTGTTATGCTTCTTTCTTGTATTACTATTGAGACATTATTAAGCAGTAGTAGAAAGATGAATGGGATGTATCCTACTGGAAACTCTGGTACAGTGTTTTAACAAAGATGCTTGTGGTGGTTATGGTTAAGGTTGGGAATCTTGTGATATAATGGTAATAGCATTGATAATAATTTAAAGAGATTAATAGTTTCATTCAGGTTAAGCTGAATGATGTCGTCGTTGTTACATGTCTGTTAAATTCTGTTGGTGGATTATTTGATAAAATGTTGTTTAGTGGTCTGTGTCTTAAGTGGTTTTCTTGTTAGTGTTGGTGTTGGATTTGTTTGGGCCGCTCATGTTTGTAGATTGTATTAGCGCTGGTGGAATGTTGTTTTAGAATTATTTGTAATATAGCTCTGATATTCTAATTTCTATATATATAAATATTATATATATTATATATATATATATATATATAATCGCTGTATAATATAATATTCATATATATATAATCTATATATACTCAAATCCTATATATATAGTAATATATATATATATTTAATTAAATATATCTATATAATAATATATCCTATATATATATTTATACTATACTATTATATACTATATAATATATACGTCATTATTTAAATAAATAATATAAAGTATATGCATTCTACACTATTTTTCGGATATGGATGGATAAATGCGGAATAATATGTTTCACTGATTAGAAGATTTTTTAAAAATATATTACATCTACGCCAAAGTAGAACTTCGTCATATATATATAATATATATAATATATATATATATATATTTTATATATATAATAGATATATATATATATATTTGCTCGCTGTATATCATCTTAAAGATCTAAAAATTTTTTCAATATTAATCTAATTTAGCAACCTTTTTTTTTTTAAATAAAAAATAAATAAAAGAGGTAATTTTTATTTGTTTGGAAAAGTGGGGTGTGGTGTTAGCATGTCTTATAACATGACTTCTTGCAGTTATAGTGCCAATGTTGAAACTTTTATTTTGTGTAATGCATGTGAACATACTTGAAATTCATTCCTATTGTTATGCGATTACTTTGAAAAAAATTACTTAGTTTACTTTGATAGAGCGCCACATTTTGAATATTCTACTTAATATGTATTTGGCAATTGTTTCTTTTTTATTTTTTGAGAAGGCCAGTTGCATTCTCTATATTTGGAATATCAAAATAAACACAGTTAAAAAATGGTTAGTAGATTATAATCTATTGCAAACTTAATTTTTCATTTTCAAAAGCGGAATATATATTTTTTAAGTATAGTTTTTCGGTTATTTTGTGTACGAAAATGGTCATCTGCAGTTATTAAAACTGTAGTTAAATTATTTCCGCACATTTTATGTTTATAGTCTCAATAGAGATGGAATAATGAGTGTTTCACCGAAACTTAAAAATATATTTGATAGCATTGCATTCTCTGTTTTTGAAGAAAGGCAACGTTGCATTCTCTATATTTTGAAAAAAGGGACAAAGGCCAATTTGAAATAATTACTATCGAAGGATGCAAAACTAATTCAAGAGTGGAATTTACTTTCCATAATTATATAAGAATTAGATCTTTTGGTTCTTTCTTTCCAGCTAATTCTGTTCTGTGGAACTCCTTGTCTTCTTCTGTTTTTCCAACTGTATTTAATCTTCCCCTCTTTAAAGCCCACGTTTGCTCTCACCTGAGAGATTTGCGTTAAGGTAGGGCTTGGGTGGGTTTTCCTGTTTTATTTTCTGCCCCCTCCTTGAAAAGAGGTCCAGCCCGTGATTAGCGGTGAACTGTAAAAAAAAAAAAATAATGATAATTTAGTGTACGAAAATAATCTTCCGCAGTTATTTAGACTGTGTTTTAATCATTTCTGTACATTTTGTATTTATAGTTTCAATGGAGTTGGAGTAATGAATGTTTCACCAGAATTTTAAAAATTTACTTGGTAACATTACATTCTCTGTTTTTGGAGAAAAAGGAAGAAGGACAGATAAGTAATGACAGTCAAAGGATACAACGATTAATTTCA
>JABUQX010052942.1:30000-43784 GCA_015478945.1 Trachelipus rathkii
ATTATTATTTAACATGCAAACATTTTTAAATAAAATAAAATTTAAAATATTAATTTGACAATATATATAATCTTATGAATATTATACTAATATAGATATATAATATATAATATATATATATATAAATATAATATATACCTATATAAATATATAATATACGTATATATTATTATATTTATACATATATAATTTTATAAAAAATAAATAAAGATATATATATATATATATATACATATATAACAAAGCAAAAATGCATAACAAGAAAGAATTTAAACTTCGTATCTTAACGTTGATTTTTTAAAAAATCTCGGTAAAGAGTGAATTGGACAAACTATAGCAAGAAATACTTATCAAATAATTGCTTGTCCTGATCAAAATCTTTTTCTCCTTTATATCCATGGTAAAAAAAAATTATAAACTTATAAAAGAAACGTGCTCGGGAAATTATTATTATTATGTATCTTTAATATCTGTCAAGGGGTTTTCCTCTTTAGAAGGTTTTTAATTTACTTTATTTAATTTGTTTACTCTATTTAGTTTGTTACTGAATTAAGAGAGAAATTCTTTTTTTACTCTACGCTGAAAATTTTTCTACTTGTATTGATGTGATGATTAAATAAATGATAAATTGTATTTTGAAAAGGGAAGATAATATAAAATATTTGTTTTTCTTGAGGAAATTACTAATATTTTCATTAAAACTGTAATAAAAGATGATAGTCAATTAATTTTCTTTAAAACGATAATTATGGATAATTTTTAATTAAATTTTTACTGGAATAATGCTAAAAATAGAAATAATATTTCTATTCTTTTCTCATATATTTAGTAAGCCGTAATGACTGTTGGATACTGCCTTTCTTACAGAGCTAACAAAAAAGTTCAAAGAATTGAACCTAAAATTTCAAGGAAAGAATCATAATATTGCAAGTAAGATTAGTTGATTGGGTGGTTTTAAGGATAAATTAAATATAAGGCCGATCATTTGTCTCGTTATTCTATGTCATATTTTCCTACCTTGAAGAAATTCCTTACTAGTCGGTCCAGTAATAAATCTGTTGACCAATTTGTGCATCCTATCGAAATTTTCGTGAATGAACTTAATTGCCTTTTTGTAGAATTATTTTCATCAAAACTCATTGCAAAGTTTTGAACTCCTTGACTCAAATTAATCAAGTTTCATTGTATCATTGATTGATATTTTAAAATGATTATTGAGGAAAATTTAAATTAAAATTGTTAGTTTTTAAGATGATTTTTATTTCCAAAAAGCAACAGTGACTACAATGCCTAACAAAATTTCAAGATAATTTTTTTTATTTTTTAGTTTTATACAATTTTATCCGCTGATTTCGAAGCTGATTTGAAATATGTAATCAGTGTTTCTGTATCATTGACCGTTACAAAAATACATCGATACTCTTGATTAGTAAGAAGTAGCAGGAGTGCTGGGAGCTACTTCTTTTTCTTTTTCCTATACTTCACAAGTTGTAGTTGATATTCTCTTGAAGATTCTCTTGTAGTTATTAAAACGACTTTTAGGATTAAATGTATATTTTATTAAAATCACATTCTAATATATTTACCAGCTTCTCTGACTTGCCGAAGAATGCATTATTTTTACATTACATATTTCTTAAATACACCTAAAATCAAACCATGTTTTACAATATCAAATTCTGGTCCAATGCACAACACAATAAAATGCATAAGGCAAAAAAGACCACGAAACTTAAATTTACAAAAATCAGAGGTATTTACATAATTTAACAAATATATCAAATATTATTATAGAAAAACACTATGTTCTAGCAAAACAAACATCTCATAAAAATAATATAATAACATGTAAAAAAAGATAAATAAAAATTAAAATCAATATATTTTATATTCCAAAAAATAGGTAATGTTCAGAAATCATTTTCTGTAAATCACTTTTTATAAGTAAAGTAGGTCTAACTTTTATATATTTGGGCAAGTATATTATTTAAACAATCACTTCGAGCACTATACATATTATTTCGCAATTCCCCGCAAAAAATGCAGAGCTTTAAATACTCAAATTAGTAGTATACTAGAATTACTGAATTAAATCAATATATTTTTTAACCACAATTATTATTAAATTTAAACAATGAAATGAACTTTTGTTCCTGTTACTCAGTAGATGAAGTGACCTTCTGTGAAGGCGAATCAACTACCGATTGAGGGGACCATCCGTGAAGGTGAATCAACATCCGTGAAGGCGAATCCACATCCTGGGTGAAGAGCTATCTAGGAAAGCGAATCCACATTTGAGAGGGAAACAATCCGTGAGAAATGTATGAAGCTGATGTTGAAAATCTGGTACCAATTTTTGAAGGAAATATGAATCACAAGAAAAAAAATTACAGCTTGAATGAAGATAATATAGTGATAGTGGTATGAGGTCCTCCATTTGTATTAAACATATCAATATACTGAAATTGATTCCTCCCCATGATTCCAAGATAAGCAATATGTTAATATATATATATATATATAATATATATATATATATATATATATAATATATATATATATATATATATATATATATATATATATATATATATATATATATATATATTATATATATTATTATATATATATATATATATATATATAATATATTATATATATATATATATATATATATATATATATATTATTATATATATATATATATATATATAATATATAATATTTATATATATATAATATATATATATTATATATATATATATAATATATTATATATATATATATATATATATATATATATATATATATTATTATATATAGAATATAATATAGTATAATCGTACAAGTGGTAATTGATCCTCCATTGTATTGTACGTACTACCAAAGGTATACTGATGATGATTCACTTTCCTCAGGTTATCTATCCATATATAGTAGCAGTGGTACGAGGTGCCAATTGATTTAGCCGTAATACCATACATGGATGAATCTTTCTTCTATTATGACCAGAGAGCTAAAGAGACAAAATGGAAGGTCATCTGATATAATTTGTGAGTCCTTCCGTAGAGAGTGTGGTTAGTTATCATAGTGTCGGCGGAAAAAGACACGCTAAACTGAAGTTTGTAGGCCTGGGTATTAACTGTGTGATTGATGTTCCTGTCTCCACCTATCTGCGTGTTGCTTGAAGTTACTTCATCACTATGACATCTTGAAATTGATAGTGTCGACGGAAATAGCCATCTTAAACTGTAACTGGGAAGCCTGGGATTAACGGTATGACTTGTTCCGTCTTCAGCAGTCTGCTTGCTGCTTGAAGATTTTGTTAGTGTGACATCTTGAAATTGATATGTGCGATGACGGAATCAGCCATGTTAAACTGAGGCTGGTAAACCTGGGTATTAACATGGAGAATGATGGTCGCGTCATCACTGGTCTGCATGATGCTTGAATTTTTTCCTTTGATGCGGTCTTCTGATGGGAACTGCTATTGTTTGTTGTCTGGTTCCTTTCCTAGAGAGACAAGGTTTGTAGGAGTAGTTCGTCAGCATCCTCTTCTTAAATCTTTCATTTATATGATAAACTTTTTCTTGTAGGGTTCTTAGACTTCCGAAAGCATCTACTTGAAAGGGTGTTATTCTTGAGAAGGTATGTTATTCAAAAAGAGAGTGTTTCTTCTTCTTAAAATCTTGAGAGAAAGTGTTCAACTTCTGGTTCACTAATAATGAAGTAGAGGAAGAGGGTAATTTTGTGGTGGCAAGAGGTTTGGGAGTTTTCTCTTTTCTTCTGCTTGTTCCTCCATTTCACGGGTTGTAGTTGAAGTTCTCTTGAAGAATCTCTTGTAGGTATATAAACTGCTTTTTGGATTGAATGAATACTTTATTAAAAACACATTCTATATATTTACCAGCCTCGCTAACTTGCTGGAGAATGCATTATATTTATTTACACTTTGCATATTCCTCAAGTACACCTAAAATCAAACCATGTTTTACAATGATGAATTCCGGCCCAATACGTAACACAATAATAATTCATGACAAAAAATACCGCGAATCTTAATGTACAAAAATCAGAGGTATTTACATAATTTAACAAATATATCAAATATTATTATAGAAAAACATTATGTTCTAGCAAAATAAACATTATTTCATAAGAATAATATAATAACATGTAAAAAAACACAGATAATTAAAAATTAAAATCAATATATTTTACATTCCAAAAAATAGGTAATGTTCATAAATCATTTTCTGTAAATTACTTTCTATAAGTAAAGTAGGACTAACTTTTATATATTTGGGCAAGTATGTTATTTAAACAATCACTTTGAACACTATAAGTACATATCGTAATTATTAGTATAAAATATAATTTTTGTTATCTTCCACTAATTATATATTTTATTTTTCTTTCAGACAGATAGCTAATTAAGAAATATATTGGTAACATTTTATGATGGCTAGTGGAGTATGTAAAAATTCCCCAGATTCTTTTTGTTATATGTGTGGTTACTATATTGCCCAAAAGCAAGTATCTTATAAGATCGTGGCCTGTACCAAATCCTTCATAGCGTACAGACTTTATTTTGGAATGCTTATGGGTGCCCAGAACAAGTTATGGGTACCTTACGTGATATGTGGAAGCTGCAAATCTACTTTAGAAGCATGGCTAAGATGTGCTGGAATAGCTATGCCTTTGCTATTCCAAGAGTTCTGGAGAAAACTGAAGAACCATTATGATGACTGCTATTTTCGTATGATTGATGTTACAAAGTACAGACAAGGTAAAGGAAGACGTGCCCTAACGTACCCAAACATACAATCATCTACAGCACCTATCTCACATGGTGAGAGAACATGTAATTATATTTCTTCTCATATTATCTAACCGTGTTACTTTTGATTTATATGAATGTTAAAGTTGTTATAAAGTATTCATGTTCCTAAAAATGCATGCTATACTAATGTCAATCAAGTCTTTGGTGTCGCTGCTGTATGCATTTGCCTCTCCCTTTGCAGACAGATAATGCAATGGATATTTCATCTGGAGAGTCACCAGGTATCTGTAACGAAGAAATGGAAGAATCTTTCATACCAAGAACAACATCGGAGCGTCACAGGGATTTAAATCTCACAAAGTCAGAATCTGAACTGTTAACATCAAGGCTGAAGGAATAGAATCTACTATGGAACGATTGCGGGGCATGTGTATACTGAAAACGACATGAGGAGTTTGAAATCTACTTTCATGTTAATGGCGGACTATGCTTTAGAAAAGATGTGAATGGTTTGTTTAATACTGTTGAACTGAAGCAAGATCCTGCAGAATTGTGGGTGTTCATAGATAGTTCAACAAGAAGTCTCGAAAGAGTGTTGCTACACAATAGAAATCGATATCCACCTTTGCCTCTTGAACACTCATTACTAAAGAAAGAAACCTACAATAATGTTAAAGAACGTCTTGACAAAATACGTTATGCTGATATCCAGTGGGATGTTTGTCGTGACTTCAAGATGCTTGCCTTCTTGCTTGGTTTGCAAGGAAGACACCCAGAGATAGCTGAGCTGACGATGAATATTAGAAGAAACTTCAGTGACCACCATGAGCTGAACTGAAGAAGGGAAATTAAATGTTCTCAGACAGCCGTTTTCCAAGTCGAACAAAGTTTTATTACATCCACTTCATATTAAACTTGGATTGGTAAAATATTTTGTGAAGGTCTTAGATCATGGAGGAGGAGCATTTCAGAAAATACGTCTTATGTTTCCCAAACTTCTGATGGTAAGATCAAAGTAGGCATATTTGTTGGACCCCAAATAAACGTAATGTTGAAGTCGGAGAAACTTGAAAGAACGATAACGAATGTTGAAAGAGAATCTTGGTGTGCAATTCGTGGTGTAGTTTGTGGTATCCTAGGAAATCACAAAAATCCTAGCTACAATCAGCTGGTAGCAAAACTTATTGAAAACGTCAAGGAACCCGAGTTGTCGTATGTCCCTAAATGTACATTTCTTACATTCAGACCTAGATTTCTTCTGCAAAAACTTAGGTGAGGTCCAAGAGGAGCATGGCGAAAGACTTCATCTGGACATCGCAATGGAAAGAAGACACCAAGTGCGATGGGATACTACCATGATGGGAGATTATAAATAGAAAAGATAAAAGTCTTCACTCTGGAAAATCTCGGTCGTCAAAGCACTTTTAATTTCAAGAATAGTATTATCATCAAAGCATTTACAGCGTCATAATTCTATTGTCCTTTTTTTTAATATTTGCATTACTTCTCAAACACCCTACTATAAAGGAAAACAAATTTAGTGTTGTCTTATTCATCATTATGCTCTTAAAATATATCACACCAACACGCTACCACAGAGAAATGGTGAGTATATACTTATCAAATATCTCGAAAACTATCAATGATACGCAAAATTTAATGTGATTTTTGAACTCTGCAGAAAAAAAAACATACCTTTAAAAATATCAAATAATATAGATAAACAAAATATGTTTTACATTGTGTTATTATTGGAAATTATTGATGAGAAAAAATTCTCATTTGAAACTATTTAAGAGAAATATGATTTCATGCTTTTGATCAAACTATTTATGCAAATTTATTTATTTTCTAATTTGAAATACTGAAAATTAAAATACCATTGTTGGTCTTAATTTGAAAAACAATTTATTACTTTCTACATCAGATCTGACTATAAAGAATTAACTTAAATTTTTCAATGTTTATTTCTTCATTAAGGTTAAGTAAATACTAATTCTCAAATCATACTTTCTTGTTTCATTCAAAATATATTTGCTTTTTGAATTTTTGTGACAGCATTATTAAAAACTAGGGTAATCTATAACTTAGGTGACAGGTTCTTTTCTAATAATTGAAATGGGGTCTTTTCAACATATTGCTCTACATTTTGACCATTCATTTTGTCTTTTCCACGCCAATTAGAAAATGAACAAAAACAAGAAGAATTAAATGACAAGATTAGAACTACATAGGGGCTAAAAGTCCCTTTCTATGGGTGTTTAAAATGATGCGCTTTTGACGACGTGAAGGCGCCAGTTAAAAAGATCAATGAACAGTACAATGTTAAATCTGTATGGGCATATTGGACACTCTCATCAATCTGTAATAAAGTTTTGTAACCACTAAAATGTTTCATAAGTTAGAAACTCAATTTCAGATCTAGTCTTTCCTTATTAAATTTCATTAAAAGGAATTTCAATTTCTTATTTTAAATTCACTAAATTTAAAGGTCGAAAGTATTAAATAATTTTTTTTTATCGATTTATTTTGATTCAAGCTTATAATTTTACACAGGGAGCATTAGAGTAGCTTATCCTGCAGGAAGCATCGAACAGTGCCGTGTCCTGCAGAAAGATTATAACAGTGGCGTATCCCGCAGCAAAAATCGAACAGTGGCGTGTCCTGCAGCAACCATCGAACAGTGGCTTGTCCTGATTGCTAGCGGAAGTACCATACGAAACAGTTAGAGCCTCCTGTTCCTGGGCTTGACAAAACATCTTAATTATTACAGGATTTTGGAATAACTAAATGGGACACGATCCCTCAACTATACCCAGGTATTAAAAATTGATGTCACAAACATAACCTTGGTATGGGACCGGCATTAGTATAATTGCATATGAAAGTATTTAATAGAACTTTACAAAAATGTATGGTGTAGGTAGGGCATATTAATAATAATAAATAATAATGGAATAAATATGAAGATAATAATAAATAATATTAGATAATAAAAATTAATAAAATGAATAATAATAATAATTAATTAATAAATAATACATAATAGATTAGGGAAAGTTGAAATTATGAAAAAATTGAATAAAGATAATATGAGGTTGAATAAATAATAATATAATATAATAATTAAATAATAATAAATATAATAAAATAATTATAATTAATAATATAACTATAATAGATAATAATATTATTAATATAAGTATTATAAGTATAATAAATGAATAATAACAAAATGGAATTAAAATTCTGGATAAGAAATGAATATATAATATATATAAATAATAATAATAATAATAGATAATAATAATATAATATTAATTAATAATGAATAATAATAATAATAATATAATTAATCAATAATAATAAATTAAATAGTACAAATAATTGAGATCAATAAAGGGGCTCAGGGGCAATGAATAATAAGTAATTATAGATTAATAATAATTAAGTAATATATAGATTAATATAATAACAAAGAAAAAATAATAATAATTAAGCAAATAATAATAATAATAGATCCCAATAATAATAATAATGAAAGGAATATAATAAAGATAATTAATCAATAATTAATAATTTATAAATAGGAATAATAATAATAATAAAATTAATTATTAACTTTATCTTAATGAATGAATTAATAATACAATAATAATAATAATAATAATAATCAGAGGGTAAAGGAAGATCAATTGGTAAAGCAAAATAAATTATAACTCAATAAATAGACAAATAAACGTTTTGAAAGTATATTTTATTTTTAGTTGATATTTCTTTGTGGGTTGGTTTTATATTTTATGTATCCCGGTTACCTTCCATATTCTACCTCTTCGCCCCAGCTACCTTTCCTCTCCTCCCCCATGCTACCATATCCTCCATGACCCTCCTCTACCAGTTTCCTCCGCATTAACCCTCCGTGCTACCATTATCCCTTGGCGCTTGCAGATACTCTACATCCCTCCTCGAGTAGGGTTTCCTGTGATAACCTCACATAGGGCTTCCACCTAGTCCGGATTCACAATCTGAGGATTCTGCCTTTTCAGGGTCAGCTGCTTGGCAGGAAGTTACGCGCATTCACCAGCGAGAGTTGACAGAGCTTTACTAACAACAATCCATGCATCGGTAAGAAACCTGAAACCACAATTGTTAAGGTATATAATACTATATATAGTAAATAAATATATTAAATAATTGTTATATTTCTTTTGTGTAGTTATATAGACTGTATAAGTATTATTATGTACTATAAAATATTTCACTTACACTAATAATATATAATGTTTATATAATTGAATTCTTTTACAAATTTATATAGAAGTTAGATGAAATAAAGAACTTATTTAAGCTATGTATAATGTATATAGTAAAATAAACAAAAAATAATGATTATATAATATATTAATATAATACGGCGTTAATAATATATATATAATAATAATGATATATAATGTTTAATGTATTAACAGTTAATTATAATAGTAATATTATATATATGTATGAGCTTTATAAAGTGTATATTATATATATGATATATATATATATATATAATATATATATATATAATATATATATAGATATATATATAGATGATAAATGCATGAAATAATTATAAAGATATATAAATTATAGTGTACTTGATAGATATATATATATAATAATATATATTATATATATAATATAATATATATATATATATAATATATTATTAAGTATTATATATATATATATATATATAATATCTAATATATATGGAGTATATATATAATGGAATGATATAATATATATATATATATTATATAATATATAAAATAGACGTATATATATATAGTAATATTTATGTAAATATGAAAAACTATTATATAATATATAAATAAATAAATATGTATCTATATTTACAATTCATATTTTCATACATAAAAACTTATAATATATTATAGGTATATATAGTATATAGTATATATAAATATATATATATAACTGCAATAGTCTGTTATATATAAGTAAATTAATATATATATATATATATATAATATATATGATAGTGACATCGTATTATAGTGTATAAGGATATATATATGAATATAAGAGTATATTATTACATATATATATATATAAGTAGGTATATTGTTATATATATATAAACTGTGGAAGTTATAATATATATAATAATAGGTATAGATAAAAATAATGTTTGTGGTATAAACCTAAATATTTCGTAATGTATTTATAATATAATATTTTTATCGCTTGATATTAATATTAGTAATTTTATTTTATTTTTAGTTTATATACATATATATTAAATTATTGCTATTATTTTTATATTGATTATATTATGTATATATATTTTTTTTGCTTTTATTGATATTTCATAGATTTATAATGCTTACTATTCAAATTGTTATTAATATCTAAATATACACTATTTCTTCTATATTTATTGTTTTTTAATTCTTATATATTATACGTTTTTATGTTTTTTAATAATTTGTTACTTTATATTTATATTTAATTTATATTATAATTAAATTTATTTTAATTTTTCATTTTTTTATGTTATTTTTTTTTTACTTATAAAAGAGATTTCAAACTGAATAGTAGTAGGGAGTAAATTGATGAAGGAAATTGGATAAGTTTAGTCCACTTGTGTTTAATATCATTAATAGTATATATAGTATATTATATTTAATATATATATATATTCATATATATATTTGATATGGTATTAATATATAACGAGAATTATCATAATAATATGATTGTTAAATGATATAAACAATAATATTAATTAGCATTATTATTAATTATATATTATATATAATATATATAATATAGTACTGGAATATATAACAATAAGGGTATATTAAATATATAAATATATAATTTATAATATAATAATAAATTAATAATATATATAAATATTAATAATATATTCTATAATATATTTTATATAATGCCTTTTTAAATATTTAATAAAAAATTCTATTATTTCTATCTACATATATATAAAGTTTATTAATTTTAAAGATAATAAATATTAAATATATATAGATGCCTTTTTAAATATATTAATAGATTATATAATAAACAACAACTTGTAGTGTCATGAAGGTGAATTATTGTAATAAAGTGAATATAATAGGATAAATAAATTATTAATATTATATAAATAAAGAAAGAATTAAGGAAGAATTTTTTATATGAATACAATATTCATAATTATCTAATGTAAACATAATTATGAATGGTATTTTTATATATAAAAAAAATACGCTATTAAATACATATTATTCTAATATTATATATATAAATATAAATATATGAAATATGTGAAAGTCTAAATAAGACTACTATAAATAATAAAGGATATAATAATATTAATATATAGTATATAATAATATATAATAACCATATGATTAGGTGAATCATAAAATAACAACCCGCGGATACAATAATAATAAATACAACATATATTTGTTTATATTCTGGAATAGTCCTTAAAAATAAAATACCTTACTTACTAAAGGCCAGTGAGGATTGAAGGGGTAGCATCTCAAGAAGAAGTCTCAATAAAATAAGGTGAGGAGATTTGATATAAATAAATGTAAGATTTGCAAATGAAATATTTAGAGATATGGAATGAGTCTAGATCAGATAACCAATCATCAAAATATAATAGAAGGATTTATATGATATTAGACAATTCTATGAAAGAGCAGTGATTATAGAGTAAAGTGTAGTTGTTTGAAATATTTAAAAAATATTGTATTGAGAATTATATATTATATAGTGGATCATATAAAGTTGATTAATAGTTTGCCTCCGCTCACACCAATGTAAAAAGAGGGCCCTAGCATTGAGAAAGCGGGGCGCAGGTTTAACAAAGGGGAAAAAAATCCCTCAAAATAGGTCGTATATATTGCTTGCCTCAATGTCAGGATACGAATAATAAAATTCTTATAATATTACTAGGAAAAAAATATTAATCCCACAAATATATAATTGAATTGGAAAACGGATATTGTGGAGTTACTGGTTTACTGGATATAATAGATTGATTAAGTGACAAAGGGACTTGAATAGGGCATAAGCAAAAATCATAGTTGAAGAGCAAAAGACTCTTCATTTTATACTACCTTCATGACTCCCTTCGTCATTAGAGCATCACTTACCGAAGGTGCCTAAAGTCAACTACAGAGTACTTCATCATCTCAATGATATTGAGGCGGCATTAAAGATTTTCAACACTCTTTAAAACCTCTCATAGTTTATATGAGAGTTAGTTGATAAGAGTTATTTTCTCTTCTCTATTTACGTATTACACTGATATCTCGCCATGTGATCTTCCTCCCCGTTTCTTCCATACTTACATCTGTATTAGAGCTTTTGAATGCCTCTATGATTGTATGTGGTTTCATTTCTTAACATTTAACTAACATTATAACGTTTAACCACTATCTACTTCAATCCTCACTTTCCTGCCCTACTTACTGACAAACACTTCATCATTCACATTACCTACTTATCAACACATCTTCAAACTACAACGGGGAGACTATCATTATTCTTCAACGTTATCATTCAAACACACCACCTTACTCTACACCTCATAACATACTCTACTCGAACTTACTAGAACCATGGTTCTAAAGGTCATTATTATTTGGTTGCCTTGCAACTCAGACAATTTTGGAGGGCTTACTCCACCATTTTCCTTAGAACTACATAACTCGCTCCTGTCACCCCCACCTACTTTTATCACTTTATCTATCTAATAGAATACTTATCTTACTTACCATATTTAAATAAATCAATATTATTATCAAATTATGTGTAAGGTTCACTTAACCATTGATTATTAATTACTATATTATTAATCAAACTCTCATCACCCTTTCTCATTTTAACACTTAAAATTTCATATTTTACTAAGTTTGTCCTCAGTAAAATACGCTCCTTTGCAACAACACAATTTATATAGATAACTATTCTCGAAATATGATCTTAACTCTTTTCTCTAACAACAGTCCATCAATTCTCAAAGACATTGACTCTCAACTGCATGAATAAAAATAAATAAAAAAATTACATACAGGAAAAACTCGCTTAATAAAATAACGGACTGACAGACATCAATACCCCACAACATCACTTTAATCAACTACACATGATTCACTTAACAACAGAATTACTATTTTAACTATACATGAGGCAACCGACACAACAACTAAGGCTCACCACTATCACACACCACACACCCACATATAACAATTTACTCTCATATCATCACATAGGAAAAACCTAACTCTCTAATCAATACCCTAAACTAAATAATTTAATTACATTTGTTAAAAATCTTACTTTTCACCATTCACTAAAAGCTATGAAATATAATATCTTAAGTCTGCTTCGGCTTCCATCTTGAATGTTGATAAGAAGAGCACTTTAGTGAAACATTTTCACGTTGCTTCCCTAATCTTTAGTAATAATTTAAGAAGAGTAACTTTTTCAATCCAATCGCCAATTTGACAGCTTTCATCGTTTGAAATTGAATCCTTATTACTCATTTAAAATCCATCATTATATAAATATATAACGCTTCAAAAATCAAGGTTCAAAATAAATATAAATAACTATTTCTCATATATATTAACCTAATCCTTGTTAATAGACAAGATTATAAAAAACACATAACTCTTTAATCTTATTCCATCATATGCATAACACTTCTACTAATAACTTGACTCTTGAGTATAAATATAATATTACCTTTCACTCTAAATCTTATATATTCCAATCGTCTTCCTATTTTTATTTATATTTTCTTGTTATAACATATTCTCAAATTAACTTAAATTTTAGAATATCTCTAATTTTGAAGCAAGATTAACGCATTACTTAGTTCCGATTTAACCTCCCAATGTGTTTTATTAAATATAATACCCTATAGTACCAACTATGCAACAACTTATTTTAATATACGTTGTTGTGTGATAAG
>JABUQX010052943.1:0-70406 GCA_015478945.1 Trachelipus rathkii
ATCTTTTCTCCTGTGACGGTTGCAGACCAGTTCTCCAATCGACTATGTACAGGCGACGCGATATGAGAACATCTCATCTGTTCGTCCGCCTCCAGAACAGAAGTCAAATTTAGGACATCTCTATACGTCTCTCGAGAAGAGGTCCCGATTATCTCCAACGGACGATGTCCGCAACCTCCAGGAAACATACGCTCCGGGAGTTTCGTTCTCATACGACCACCAAACCAGAGATATATGGCCCAGATTGGCAACAGACAGTTCGTCGAGGTTACCAATGTCTGCAATTTCCTCTGTCACAAGGAGAATCCTCTGTGATAATCCTCGTCTTTTACTTACGTTCTCAGTGCCTTTCACCAAAGTAAAACTTTGTTTTACCATGCACTCTGTAAACTTAACGTCCCCTTCGAGAGAAGTTTTTAGGCACAGCAAATTGGACACCCCTAAAGATGTGTTAGATCTTCTCAAAACCATCGTGTTCGCTTGTGGAGTTCTCAGCCGCACTGCACATCGCTACCTTTGTTTCCTAAATTTGAAGGCCCTCATCTGCTTTCGCCATCCATGCCTTCTTCACTTGGAGAGAAAATCTTATGAACAATGCGCTCTTCTTAAGCTGGATCGCTGGATCGCCGAGCGAGGGAGAAGTATCCATCTCTCGCTTTTTTGCTAAGTCTACGACAGTTCCATCTACAGTTCCCTCTAGCAGTGCTCCTCGCTCCCATGTGCCTAGTTTGGACTCTTCTAGAGTATCCTATTCTTTGCTTCCAACTGGTGTTCCGGTTTCTGCGGCACCTTCTGGAATTGAGATTCCGGTTGCTCGAGCTAACTGTCCTCCCGACTCTCCTACGATGATCCGTACGTCCACTCGACTTTCTTCGCCGAAGACCAGTTCTCTGTCATATGAGGTCCACGTTGCGGACGACTGTATTTATTGAAAGCAGTATCTCTTTGGCCAATAACGCTAGAACAAGTTAATTTAAATTTAAAGTTAAAATTTATAGATTATGCAAAATGGAGTGTAATCCTCACCGAGGGGAAATCAACCAGGGATATGCATTGTTTTGCAGACTCTTGAAGAAACCTCCCCTATAAGCAATCATCATTGCAAGCTCGAGCCAAAACGTGCTCGTCGCCCTTATCACTCCTGTGAACGTAAGAAGAGATGTGGCTTCTTTACGCCTCCTACGCTGCCAATACGCACTCAGCCACGATCTGACTCTGATTCAGTTACTCTGGTACTAAAATACTTTCAGAGCCACTATGGCTCTTCCGATGATCATCCTTCTCGTATCCGCCGCATGACGTAGACTCTTACTAGCAAAGACTCGCTGTGGTTATGTGGGAACCCGTCTGTCAACAGGTCCGTCGTGAGTGAGAGAGTGGCTTGACGGGGCTTACGGCAAGGTGTTCTGATGAGTGGAAGACGAACCACCCCCCCCCAGATCTGTGTCAGTTCATCTCTGCTACCTATTGGTCTTGCTTGCGATTCTCCGGGATTTCCATGTCGCGCATCGCCCTATGCTGATGTTCGGACTCTATCATGTCTCTTGTTGCGATTCATCTTCAACGATTTCTACGTCGTATACGAGTTCAGAGAGGACTGAGATCTCCAGTCGACTGAAGTTACGACCGTCCGACTAGCACATTCTGACGTTGAAGGTTGCTCGCAATCTTCAGCGGATGGGCACTTTGAGCAGGAGCCTCTGCCAGCTCCAAACAGAAGTGTACCCTCTTCCTTTACGCGTGACTTTCCCTTCTCCGTTCGAGAATTCAGGATGGTGAGACTTGAATGGCTCTAGGTTCTTAGTCTTCCGAGCCGGCGTCGAAGATTTCAAATTAATTGACAATATATCTCGATCGCCTGCAGATTAATTATTCACTTCTCTTGATATGATCTTATTCATTAAGTGAATGCGGTTGGACTTTTGTCCGAACTCAGGAAGAATTTGACTAAGACTACTCGACCCAACGTACCAAGCATTCCTTAGGGAACTGCAATCACAATCGTGTCCTTTTCACCACAATACAGAAGGTTCGTCTCCGTGAATATGAGGCTATGATCGGGGGGGGGGGAGTATTCTGCTCACGAATCGGTCCCTACACTCGGAACTCTTTAACTCGTTCATGCAAGTGCCAAATCACAGATTCACGCTATCTGTCTCGGTTGTATTGGACTAGCTGTCCTATAACACTGGAAACATTCACACTTGTTCAGGAGTTTGCAGCAGCCACATGTTGTCCTGGGTAGACTTTAACTTCCCACCACTTTGTGGTGGACTGTCGCATCTCCCCTGCAGTACTGCGCATTGCAATCAAAGGCATTTCGATCATCGCTAAGAAGATTGGAGGTGGAGAATATGCGAGTTAATGCCTTTCCTGCTAGAGAGCAGCTTATGTGCTCTTTATCTTCGTATCAGTCCTGCTTCCTAGCTTTCACGTATGAGAGATTCTCCGCATCCTGCCATATTGACCTTCGCTGGTTTGACTACCTATTTGATTTCTGGCCTTCTTCATTCGTTTGCTGTAACAATTCGCACGCTCATGTGAATGGTTTCTCCTCCCCACGCGGTTCGGGGATCAGTCTTCACAAGGCTGAGCAACCGCGATGTTGAGGGGTTCTTATCTTGTTCAATAAAGAGATCCTAAATGACCACATCAGGTCTACACTGATGCTCCAACAGTGACGGATTTGTGACGTCGCTCTTCGGATTTACCATTCCCACCCTGCTGCTATTGCATTTCCTCGACTGAGCTCATAGCGATGTTTTGAGTCTGGCAGAAATAGCAATTCTCACACACCGCGACTTCGTTACACCATCTTTCAGACTCTAGAGCGCTTCTTGCTCTGCCTCATCGGTCCAAGTGAATCCTTGTCTCATCGATCAAAAGTTCATCGGCTATGTCAATGACTGGAGTGGCATTGATTTTCTGTGGTCTCTTACCATTGTGTGTTCCGGGAAAGAGCATGATCTGGAGGCAACCGTTGAATGCGCCGCACGGTATTAGGAGATTCCTTCCATAACTATCTTAGACACCTCTTGCGACGATTTTACGCATATGTCCGTCAGGATTTCCCTCTCTCTGGGAGAAACTGTTAGAGCGAGATTCTGTGTGCAATTCTGCGGATGTTAAAACTCGTTTAGGTCATGTGCCTCCTTAAAGAGTCGCCGCAGGAGGGTGCTTCTCGCCTTTTACGATATGGCAATGACCACAAATCTCAGGCATGGCTTTACATGGGAGAAAGCAAACCCTCGTGTTCGTTTATTGTTTTCGATATCTATCTTACAATAAGGCCATTAATTTGTGGGTTGCGATTATGCGAGTTCAGCCATCGATATCAAGTCTTTTTCCTGGACATTTTACCATCTTTCCTATCGCCTTTGATATTACTTACTTGAATCCCCCCCCCATTTTCGAAGTGAAAATTTTTGCGTTCCTCCATGAGAACATCTTTTTAATGAATCTCTTTTTCCAGTTTTTCTCTTCTGGTGGGACTTCCGTTGTTCGGTATTAGACACGGTATAGCTCTCTTTTGCGCGCAGTGTCTGTCCTGTCATCCTTCAAAGAAAATGGCACCTCACTGGATATTGTCAATGTGTTTTCCACCTGTGCAAAGCGCATAACATTACCTCTCGAGCAAAACCGCTGTACTCTTTTAAGTCAGCTCCTTTTCGCCTTCGCCAACTACACATTCCTCTCCTTTAGGCATTCTTTTACTAATTCGAATCCATTTCGTCGTTCTCCCAGCGTTGTATCCCAGCCACCTCTATTATATTCTGCTTAACAACAACTCTCATCATCCTTTCACATATGACCAAACATCTCAAAGAACTTTCATTTATCCTTTTACCGCTCGCACAACACCAACTGCTTATGCTTTAATTCTCACAATTATCAATTTTTTACACTAAACATCTCTTCATGGAACACTTTTAACTTAAAATGAACTCTTATTCGAACCATAAGTTTCACTATATACTTACAAGATAACAACATTACTCATGCAAAACCTAGTGCATTCAAGACTAGTCCACTTTAATCCACCAAGATTAATTCACAAAGTACGTCCTCATTTACAACTTTCGACTACATTTGCATATCCGTTTCCTTGTCATCCAAAATATAGCCTAAATATTATACCTCGGACACTCGTCAAGCTGCTCACGTCTTACGATCTTCCACGCGGACTGGTCAGATCCTCACAATCAAACCTATCTCTTATCTACGATTACTTGAACTCTCCTCTTACTACCCTGCAAATCTCTCAACTCTTTTCAGATCACAGCACACAACCAAATCATCGTGTACAATATAAGGTAGCGCACTACTCCTCCTTTCTTCCATTCCCATCATTTTTCGAATTATCTATCTTGCCACCCCTTCCTAATTTCTTTCATAACTCCATCAATAACAAATTGAATAACAAGGAACAGACACATCCCATGCATTATCCGCTGTTTATGGTCTGAATTTAGGGCAACTCCTGGTGATACTTCACATCCTATACAACTTTTGATTCCATTCAATGGCCTACCACCAACATTTGAGAAACACTGCCATAGAGCTTCCCTATTGAACTTATCGACTGTTCATCATATAACCTAAATACAACTATATTCGTTTCCTGAATTCTCAATCATGCTGTTCAATCTTAAAGATTTTGACCACAATTCTCCACACTCATAACACACCGTCTTTCACCAATCAGTCTTCAGTCACTCGATCCAAAATACAGACTATTATTCCTACAAACAACAATAACTAAATCCCATTATTATTTTAGCTACCCTTTATAAGCTACTATACTCTTCCTCTAATACTCGGAACTATACCTTCATAAATCGATTGTCTAGTAAGTCATAATTCCATATGCCTTGGAGTTCTCCTACAAGATGGTTGGATGCCAACATGCTCAAACCGTTAGTTAGAAGAAATCGACTCAAGAAAGATTGCACCCCCTAGGTTCGACTGGTCCAGGCAATCAACTAGGCTTTTCACATGCAGACAGTACACATGTTGTATCTGGCTCATATTTACAGTATAGCCGCCCACAAAACTTAGCTATACCTATTTGCACATCTTCTAGACTGAACCAGTTCATTCTTTTATGATCATTCCTGTTCTTTTCTTAAGTATCTCAGTTAATTTTCAACACAGATACTACATATTCAATGCACTATCCTCAATATAAATTTTATATTAAATTTTTTTTTATTTCATTTCCTCCCATCACGCTTTCTTAACACCACAAACCTAACCGCTCTGTCGTCATTTTACAATTTTCGCACCTAACCATCTGTAAGATTATCTCGATTGTATTTTATATTTTCATGTAGAATCAAAACATTTAAATTTCTTTTCTTCAAAGCTACAAATTCACATGAAAGAAAACTGCAATTGGACGACGATATATACAACGTTTAAAAAAAAAGACCTAAAAATACTTTTGGCGTTGTACATTTTATTAAGTTAAGGTTAATGATTAATAGTAGTCATAATATTAGGTAACTGTCAAGAGGAATGTATATAAAACCAACTGCTAGTACACAAAACAGCATTTTAAAGACTTTATTTCTGTCTAAGAGGGATTAAGGGCTTTTAAAATCCAGTTTATAAACGAATTATTCTATTTAACTATTATACTTTCATAGAATATGATTGTTATTTATATTTAATAAAATATTATCTTATTTTGCAGTTTAATGCATTATTTCGTCCTTAATAGACATCACTAAAAGTTATCAACAACTCTGACTAGCGATTAATATCTTATCGATTATGAAGGTTGAAAATCTCGGGACGGAAATAAATTGCATTATTTTCAGTAATTTTAAATTAGATGAATTGAAACCCGCATTCGAAATAAACTTTACAGAAACAAGCTTTAATTTAAGTTTATATTTATTAAAATGTCCTATATGTAGTAAGTCTGTTCAATAGAAATATAAAAATGTGTAATACAAAATCACTTTGAAAACACTGTAGTATTAGTTATTGACTTGAAAAACTTGTATAGCTTCTAAATAACCTGACCTACTGTTTACTGCATTTAAAATCTTTTTCTAAAACTATAATAGACTATATATTTTATATTAACTTTAAAACTATATGTTCTCGTTTGTTAATGACAATAAGTACACTTTGGATGGCATTTCCTCCCATTTAAGCCACATTTACAGCCTCCGGATGTATCTCCTTGCCCCTGAAAAATATGAAATAGTCAACGTTTACCTACATTAGTAAGAATACAAGTAATGATACTAAAAAACTTTGCAATATTTATATAATTTAAGCTTTTATAAAACGAATGTGGGGGAATAAGGTAGAAATATAAAATTTACTAGTTTTAAAAAGTAATAATGACTACTGCAATAGTTTCTTTTATCTCGTTACAGGTGTAAAAGGCATGACCTGTTATATACTAAAAAATCATGAATATTAAGCAAGCTTTAGGTTTTTAATGATCATCAATCGAGTTTAACTTAAAATGGGTGAAATAAAAATTTTGTTATAATGAACTAAACAGCGTTCTTGTGGTCCCCCCGTGTTACCCCCTGCATAGGGGATAAAGCACGTTAAAAGGTAGTTTTTTAAACTAAACTTGTATAGGAAATGGAAAATGTGTTAAAAGTGATATAGAATACACGTTGTTAATGAGATGATGCAGTGTGTATACTATTAAAACAAGGTTTTAGGATATTATGAATAGCAAATTTGTGTTAGAGGAAACCCTGGTTTCATTGCAAGGCTGCAAAGCAGGGAAACTATTTACTGGCTCTATTGTAAAATTATCCAACTTTATTTTCACTTGCAATTAGATATAAAAATATTTTATAGTAAATAATTTTTTTTTATCGATGATTCCATCCACAAAAATCTGCCGCTATAGCTCCGCAATCCTGGTAATCTAAATTAGTAAAAGAAAAAAATGTTCTATTATATGATATACTATACGAGCAGACTTGGTAAATCAGTAAGTGATAATTCGGCTGTTCGGGAAAAATATTTTATTTTATGGCATCCTGAGGAGAACTGATACATGGACACTGACAGAAATACGCCATTATATCACAGGTTTTAATTTTTTTTCCTTTTAATTAGTTAAATTAGGACAAGTAAGTTATTAATTTTTCCTATTTATAAATTCAAATGATCTGGTAAATTATTAACCTTGAAATAAAATATTCCATTGTAAATGATATATTTCAAACTTTTAAATTTCTTGATTTAATGCGTTTTACCTCCTATATGATTCAGGTCTTTTCAGGGTCTAAAAAGACACACAAAAAAAAAAAAAAAAAAAAAAACATCCAAAATGTTTACTCTAATATATAGTTTGGGAAAAAAAGCATTCAAAAAAAAGACTTTGAAAAATCATAAGCCAGTTAACAACCTGATACACTAGCAGCCTGAATATTCTTATTTAATATTACAAGATGAGGAATAGCCTTCTTTTGTGTTGCAAGATACAAGTCGTATTTTATTAATGAGTTCTAAATAGGCATAAGAATGTAGAAACAACAGCAGAGATCTAACCAAATATTTCCGAGGCCACAGATGGAGTAAAAGTTCCTTACAAAAATATACCGACGTATCCGGTATATAAAAGCAAATCTGGACACAATATCATTCAAAAATGGCAATTGAGAGACAAATAATGGTAAATATCACATTATAAATCACTTTCCTCTCTCACGTTATTAAGAGAGATTGCATTTCAAAAGAATACCATACTCATATTTTATTTATAAACATAAAATTTACGTTAAATAACTAAATATCTTTAATTTTATTACCCCAAAACTATATATATACAATGTATGTTGAAAATTTTCAGTTTGAAAAATCTTACTTTAAGATGTTCTTTAAATTTGTAATGGAAATATAGAAAATTTATAGAACAACGAAAAATTTTTAGAAGTTTAAAAATTCTTTATATATATAAATCCGGTTTTCTCCTTGAATAATTGTGTAATATATATAACAAATAAAATAAAATTTCATTAAATAATCGATTCAATTTAAAGACACCTAAAAACTATTAATACATCGTTTTCTGCATTTACCCATTGCAGAGAGCACGAATGAAATCACATTAAATCCTTTTCAAATGCACGAACTCCCCGATTAAAAACTAACATCAATTTATAGAATACCTATAATAATCTTTCAAATGTTGAATTATTAGGTAAAAAAATCGTACTTTTAAAAGTTCTAAATTGTAATGTGAAAATATGGTATAAGCGAATTATTTGAAGTTAAAATTATTTTATTAAAACTGTACTTACAGTTGAACTACACCGCAATAATTATATTATTTATAAAAACAAATTGAAAGTTTCTTAAAAAACGTCATTTAACACACGTAAAATCATTATAATTCGCTTTTACCTTGCTTTTTTGAGAAATTGGCATTTATATATACAAACATAAAATATTATTTTTTTAATCTGAAATCACTTGAAAAAAGTTAAATTTTCTTCTTCGAAAGTACATTACAAATGTTGAAATTTCAGAAAACATCGTAATTTTAAGAATATCGTACATATTTTTGTTAATTGATGAAAATTAATAAGATAATAAGCGTAATTTATAGAAGTTAAATTTTTATATTAAAAACAGGTTATCACAACTATGAATATTATTGAGTATATAATAAACTAATATCGAAATTTTCAATTGTAAAACGTCAATTTAAGACAACCTAAAACTATTAATAAATTCCCGTTTTTGCTTGCTTTACTGTAAAATTGCATTTCAAAGAAACATAAAACACTATTTTTTATCAAATCTGTACTGAAAATACCGTTAAAACTCATTTTCTAAAGATTACCAATAATTTCAATATGTTCGAAATTTGTATTAAAAATCGTACTTTAGAGTTCTAAATTGTATGTATAAAATTTAAAGCAAAAGCTAGGCATATTTTGTATAGAGACAAACTTGATTGTTAAGAGAGGCGTCCACGTTGTTGTGTAGGTACTGGTATTAATAAAAATATAAATATTGAAATATTCAATTAAAATTGTGTACTAGGTCTGAAAACCTAAAATCTATTAAATAAATTCGCTTTGCTGCTTTTTGAAATGTCCAACAATAAACTACAATTATTTTTTCAAATGCTGATAAACCCGTTAAAATAACTCAATGATAAGAACTCTCATGAACATAATTTCACATCTAGTGAAAATTATAGAAAAATTGAACTTTTAATAGATCTAAAGAAAATTTATAGTTGTGGAAATTTAAGAAAGAGCGTAATTTAGACAGTTTAATTTATTTTATTAAAACAGTGTATTTCACAACTAATAAGATTCCTTTTAGTATATTACTAAAAACAAATTATTGAAATTTCATTATATAAACGTCAATTTAAGACCTCTAAAAACTATTAATTATAAATTCGCTTTATCTGCTTTTATTTTGAAAAAGCATTTTAAATGAAACACATTAATTTTGTTTCAAAATTGCTGAAATACCATAACCGTATACAAACTGTTCAAATATTTTGAGAGATTTAGCCATATACTAATCAAAAATGAGATCAGAAATTTATTAAGGATAAAATCGTCTTTTAAGAGTTCTAAATTTGTTAAATTTGAAAATTAAGAAAAAGCGTAATTTTGATAGTTAATAATTTTTATTATATAAACAGGTTCCAATAATATAAAAGCTGGTATTAAATAAATAACAAATATTGAAATTTCTTTATAGACATTAAAATCTTAAGACACATTTGAAATTTTTAATAAATCCTTATAACATAGAAAATTTGCAATTATCAAGAAACATTTATTTTTTTACATAAAGATCTGAAAATACCGTTAAAATACTCAATTTTATAAAATAATTCACCTAATAATACATTTCAAATGTGAAATGGAGTGAAAAATGTACTTTTCAAAGAGTTCTTAATTTGCAATATTTAATATATTTATAGATAAAAAGGGTTAATATAATGGACGCCACAATTACCAAGAATTACAAATCAGGTTTGTCTCTTCAATTAATTGAAATAATTACATTAAATATATTAATGTTGAAATTTCATTAAAAAACTCAATTTAAGACACACTAAAAACTATATTTAATAAATATTCAGACTTTTCTACTTTTGAATAATGCATTTCATGAAAACACATATATTTTGACAAATCACGTGAACATGTAACCGTTAAAACTTCACAATTTTAAGATTACCTAAATTAAATATGCATGATGAAATTTAGTAAATCCGTTACTTGATTTAAGAGAGTTCTATAGTAAATTTATGTATAATGTTGTAAAAAATTTAAGAAAGTAATTTGGATATAGTTAAGCCCATATGATATTTTATATATATGAAAAAAAAGCGATTTATGTCTAAAACCTAAGAAATTAGTATGGTAAATTAAAACAGATTCATTAGACAATTTCAGTATATAAATAACGTCAAATATTAAATATTAAAGACATCTCTAAAGACTATTGGAATAATACATCGAATTCTATCTGCTATATTGAAATGACATTTTCATGAAACAACATTATCTTATTTCAAAAATGCAAAATATAAAAAATTCTGAATTTCAATTTTTAACATCACCTATAATATAATTTCTAAATTGTATGACAATATTAAGAAATAATGTACCATATTGTAAGAGTCACTGAAGTTTTATATTGTATTGTGAATAATTTAGTAAAGATACCTGTTAATTTAGTAGTAATAAGGATAATTCGTTTCTATCTACAAAAAAGAGGTTTCTCACATAAACTAATTGACCAATATTGGGTAAATAGACCCACAAAACAAAATTGAATTCATCTAAAAAAAACGATGCAAATTTATATAGACCACTGAAACTAAGTCACAACTACTAAACATTCCCTGACTTTTTAGAAAATGACGGTGTTCAATATGAGATAAGCATATAGTGTGTATTTATCAATTCTGCGAAAATCCCGTTCAAAAGACACCAGTATTAAAAAGAATATATCAAAAAATTTCAAATATTGTAAAGGGACAAATTGGAGGAGAAAAAAATTCGTCCTATCTTTAGAGAGTACGATAGGAAATTGATCTAATATGATAAAGAAGTGTAAGAAAAAATTGCATTTTTTGTTAGAGAATTAACAATTTTTTAATAAAACAAAGTTTTTTAACATATTATTAAAACATTATTATATCGATATTTTATATCAAATTTTTGAAATGTTCATATTTCAATATTTCAAAAAACTTTAATAAATTCGATTTCTCTTTTTTGAAATTACATTTTAAATGACCTACATTATTTCAAACATAGAATTTAAAATTATCAAATGCTGAAATACCGTTAATAAACTTACAATTTAATGAATATTTAACCTAAAAATATATTTCAAAATGATGAATATTCGACATGAGTGACACTGTAAGAGTTAAAAAATTTGCATGGTGTGGTTTATGAAAAGCGTAATTTTTTAAGAAGTTATAAATTTCTTATTAAAAAGGTTTTCAAAACTATAGAAATTTTTGGTATATAAAGAACAAATACATGAAATTTCTAAAAAACGTCAATTTAAGCCTAAAACTATTAATAATTCACTTTTTCTCTTATGCTCGTTTTATCGTAAGCATTGAAAAGCAATATTTTAAAATATAAGCTGAACAAATAGTGTAAGTTTGAAGAAACAAAAGAACAAACTAGAAACTAGAAAATTCAAATTTGAATATTTAGGATTTATCTTACTTTTAAAGTCTATATATATATTATTTTGAGATTTTTAGGATTTTAGAGTAAATGATCGCGTATAGTATGCTCTAGATAGGTTAAATTTTTTTATATTAATAACAGGTTTCTCATGTGGTTAATGGATGTCAATAATACAATAATAACAAATATGTTGAGTGAAATAGGTGCATATAAAAAAGCTGTATTCAATTTACAGACACCTAAAAGAGATTTTCATATATTGATGTTTACTACTTAGCTTTTTTAAATTGCTTTGTCTAAGCACAGATCACTGCTTACGTTTTCACATTGTGCGATCAGATAGATTTCGAAAACCATTTTAAGTAATTACCAAAATAATTTCAAATGTGAAATTTAGGAGAGAAATCATTTTCTTCTTACAGAGTTCTATAAGCTTGCTAATTAGTGAAAATTAAGCAAAAGATAACTATATTGAAGTGAAAAATTTTCGCTTACTTTCACACATAGGTTTTTACAACCTATAACAATATTTGTATAAGTAAAACAAATATTAATAATTTATAAAAATAACGATGGATTTAAGACAACCTAAAACTATTAATAAATTCACGAGGTTCTCTTCGTTCAAATTGCATCTCCAATGAAACCCTCCATTATTTTTCAATGCTAAGAAAAATTACCCGTGAAAAAGCCCTTGTTAAATCTACGTCACTATTATTTAAAAATTTGGAATATATAGAAAAATCGGTAAGCTTAAGAGTATTGTAGATGGTAGAAAAATTTAAATAGAAATAGATTTTATTTTTTGATAATATATGTTGCTATTGTTAATATGGAAACATGTTTTCAACAAACTCAATGACATATTTGTAAAATAAAACAAATATTGAAATTTCATTTAAAAACGTGAATTTAATTGAAATAACTATTAATAAATTTTGATTTTTTCTTCTTTTGAAGATTGTATTCTAAAGAAACACATTATTTTTTCAAATGCTCAAAATACCGATACACACCAATTTATTCCTTTACCGAATAGAGGAAAGAGAGTGAAATAGAGTGAAATTCCTTATTGTAAGAAGTTTAAATTTGTATTTTAATTTAAGCAAAAGCGTAATTTTTTGAAGCTAAAGGCTTGCACTAAAAAAACGTTTTCACCAATAATGAAATATTTGGTATATAAAGACTTATAATTATCTGAAATGTCGATTAAAAATACGTCAAATTTTAGAGCAACACCTAATAACTATTTAATAAAATCACTGTTTCTGCCTTTTTGAAATTTCATTTTCAATGGATCCATTATTAGTGGCAATAAAATTATAATTTTATTATAACTTCAAGATTCGTCCATTTAACCAAACAAATTTCAAAATATGTCGAAATTTAGGAACTTATCGCAAGCTATTAGGAGTCTCACCTATGTATCTGACACAAATTAAAAGCGTGATTTACAGTTTAAAATTTTTTATTAATAAAATGATGTGCCAAAGCAATTGAATATTATTGTATATTAAAAACTAAATATTAAGGAATTTCATTAAAAAACGTCAATTTAAAAAAGACACCTAAAACTATTAATAAATTTCGCTTTCTGCTTTTTGAAATTGCATTTCAATGAAAACACATGTATTTCTTTTCAAATATGAAAATATCTTTCTAAATATCTATTTTTTATATGCTTCCAAAATACGGCAAATTTTGAAATTAGGAAAAATCGTACTTTAAGAGTCTAAATTTGTAATGTGAAAATTTAAGAAACGTAATTTAGAAGTTAAATTTTTTATTAAAACCGTTTTCACAGCTAATGAAATATTTGTATATATATAAAGAGGATATATAAAATTCATAATAAACGTCAATTTAAGACACCATAGAGTAACTATAATAAACATCGTCTCTTTCTGTCTTTTTAAATGCAATCAATGAAACACATTATTTTTTCAAATTCGAAATCCGTTAATAACTCAATTTAACAATATACCCTAAACTAATTTCACATGTATAGATATAATTAGATAAATATCGTGACTTAATAGTACTAAAATTGTAATGTGAAAATTTAGAAAAAGCCTACTGATTCTTTACCATGGGAATCGCAATTTGTCACTTAATTCTCACGCCACTAGCCGACTATCAGTGTGAGACAGACATAATGACAGCTGGACTAAGCCTGAAGAGTGGTCTATACAAAATAAGTATGAGGACGCCTGAAAATAGTGACGCGGTCCTGTGTGTGAGTGTTAATGATATGAGGGTGCGGCCATGCCCATAAGGCGGAAATACTGAGCTACCTGTCTAGCTAGATGAATAAAGACAATTTAACTCTCTGATCAGTGTAAGGATAGCTTTATAATCTATTAAAGTTATTTGGTGCACCCGTACATTTCTACGTACCTGTAGTGGTGCAGGTATGACTATTTTATTCTTTAGTGTCGTGATGGTATGTTAGAGTCCAAATGTGTATTTAGTGAGTAGTGGTTTAGGTGATGTGTGTTTGACCCAGTAGCGTGTACCTCCGCCGCGTTATTTTACATGGTTCTAGGAGGTGTGGGTGCGGCCAGTGTGCAGGAGCGGACCGGGCAAATGTAATGTCGAGGCATGTATACCCGAGAAGTGGTTGGTTGGGGTCTGTTTCATGATTTGCACGAACTTGGGGGGAGTTGCCATTGAATATTGAACTTGTCCATTCTAATATTTACCACCGCCTTAGGCTTTATTGTGTCGGCGGTTTTGGGCTATTTTTGGTGGTTATATTGATTCGTTGGTGATGTCTTGTGGTATTGTGGATTTTTTTTGGGATTTATTCAATTGGTGATGTGGAGAGAAAGGTTATTTGTCTCATTTATGTATATATATTATATATTATATATTATTTTAATATATATAGTAGTTGCAACTAAGTTTCTTGCACAATACCGATCTTGTGAAAACCTAATTATAGCACAGAGAGTAGCGGTAAGTCTCTTAGAAGGATAGACTAAGTCAGCTGGACTGTCACGAGTGATAAGAAGAAGATGTCCCTTTGGTGTTTGGCTGCTTGTTGTTCTGATATATACTATTATATTAATATATTAATATAGTATATATAATAATTATATACTTGTACCGTCAATATATGAATTATATTTTAGTGTATTCATAACCTTCATAACAGCCCTTACTTATAACAATACTATATATAGCAACCATTTATATATATATCTGTTATTATATATATATAATATGATAATGTGAGTAGGGTGGAGTGAGGGCGTAGGAGGGTTATGAGGGGGGGGGTTGAGGGTGATAGGTAGGGTGGATAGGTGTGAGTTGATGGGGGGGTGGAGGGGGGTAGGTGGGAGGCGTGGTGGTAGTTGGGTATTGGCGGCGTTTATTCGGAGGTATGGGTATATGGAGCGGTATTGTATAGGTATATATATATATAGGGTAGGTAAAGAGTTGTTTAACATAGGACTTACTGACATTGCAGAGGTGCCAGTAAGGATATGATGATAGTATTATGGTATTGTATTTAAATAATTGAATCTTAGTATATATATATGATTGGATATGGTTTATTTTAGTACGTGATTATTTGGGTGACAGTTGTTGACGAGGTTCAGTTTAGTCGTGTGGGCTTGCTGTATCGTCTCACTGATTGATGTGGGGGGGTGGGGGGGGGTTAGGTGGATGTAGGGGTGGCGGTAGGGGGGTGGTTTGAAAGAGATGGGCGAAGCAGTGAGGTAAGGGGGAGAGAAGGTGAAAGATGTAAGCTGAGCGGGTTTCATTCTCCCGGCTGTGGGGTACTGTGTTGCTGTTGTAACGGGGTGGAGTATGCGCATGGATCCGGGTGTCGATGTGTGTCGCGTCGAGGCTGGTGACAGTTAGGGGAGGCATGGGAGCGGGTTGTAGTGGAGAAATTATGCCGTCGTGCTGATACAACGTGATGCGAGTACTAGAGAGAAACGACAAGAACGCACTTGGGCCCGCGAATAGAAATTGAAGAACAACGCGAGATCGGTGAAGGAGTATGGCCGCACGTTTGCCTTAGGACTACGAGATCGAGTATCGGTGAGAGGCCTCCCGATCGAATACACAGGCATAACAAACACGGCTATGATGAGAATCCATATAATAATCAAAGCGGCGAGTATGTTATAGTATATGATATATATTATTTATCGTTATTATAGATAGTGATTATAGTAGTTATAGATGTAGGACAGCAAGGATATAGCGCCACACGTATCACACCGTGGAAGATAGGCGCGAGAGTTCATAGGCTCACACACAGTGTTAGAGCTTTTGAACGAGGGGCACAACATAATAGTTACAGATAATTGTGTTAACGCTGTGGAAGGCGAGAATGGAGGAAAGCTACCAGCATTAATTAGAGTAGAAGAAATAACCGGCAAAGCCGTAGATTATCATCAAGTATCTACCCTTGATAGAAATGGAATGGCCAATGTATTTAAAAAGGTTGGTAATTGTGTTTAGTTATATTTTATGCCATTACCAATTTTTCTGTTTACTTTTTTTTTTTTATTGCTTTCATTTGAAAATTTTGATTTCTCCAAAATTTTGGTGGAGGGAGGGTTATTGCCCGTCATCTTAACCATCTGCCTTAAGCCACTTCCCTTCCACCATACGCACCAATAGTTTGGGGAAGCACCATATAAGGAATAAATTAATGGCCTCTTCAACATTTCTTTTTTAAATAATTATTTAATTAAAACTAAGATATTATTATTTTGATAAAACAGTATATTGGGTTTAACCTACATTTATTTTGTTCCCATTATGTTTTCAAAGAAAGGAGCCCCTTTAATATTGGCATAATTAAGGAATTTTTCTGAGGTAGGGGTACATGGACCCTTTATCATAGGAACAGAAAAATATAGATAGGGTAAAAAGCCACATGGGCCTTCGAGACTGTCTGAGAATGTTAGGAAGCTTATGATTTTTTATTGACTAAAATAATTTCGTGGGAATCTATGCCCACCTGCCCCCTCTCCAAGTTAGTTTATGCACCTCTTAATTAAAAATCCTACTCGCAGGTCTCTTTTCTAAAATTCTAAATTATTTCTTTTATATTTTTATTTATTAGTTATCCTTATAACTTTTGCGTTTTTTACTAATATAATTTATACGGTAACTATTATTTTTGTCTGAAATTATAATTTTATTTTTATTTAATTTTCTTGACTACAAAAATATACATAGAATTGTTTAAATTTGAATTATGAGCGAGATTATATTTATTATTATTATTATTATTATTATTATGTATTATTTATTTGATTCGTTGCGACTACCAAAAATTAACATTTAGAATTTGTGTAATACATTACTGTTTTGAGGATTATACTATTAATTTATCATTATTACTAATATTTAGAGTTTTTATTCTTCAATATTGCATTAATATTATTATATAATAATATAGATTTGATATTTTATTATTAATATTAGTATATAAGTTGAATTTCTTTATTATTATTATTATACATTATTGTTTATTGATGTTATTATTATATTATTATTATTTATTATTTTATTATTATTATTATTATTATTATTATTATTATTATTATTATTATTATTTTTTAGTTAAGACTTAAGACTAGCCATTAACTGAAATTTTTTATAACGGTAAAAATTATATTTTTATGCTTGTAATTTTTAAATTTTAAAATAGATTCAAGCAGTAAGCTATTTGAACATTAACAAATGTTGAAAAGTAAAATAAAAAAAAAAAAAGAAAAAAAAAAAATATACATTTTAACTTCTGTGGATAAGTTCTTTATTCTAGTATTGTATCAGTTCAAATCAGTTGTCTATATTTTGCTAATGCCGATTTGGGGGTTTAATATTTTCCGTTATCCTAGCTTTGTTGGAAACAGATAAGTTATCTCAAGAACCTTATTTTTTATTTTTTTTTTTTAAATAATCTTTTATTGCAAAGTAATATGAAATAAGCAAATGGATGTTGTTTAGGTTTTATTACAAGACACTACCTGAACTTTTCTATTTTAAGGTTTCCTCCTCCTTGGTCCATTTGAATTTTAATTTATGTTTTTTTTCTTATTGAACAGAGAGGAGAATAGGGTGGAGGTCGGGTTGTGAGTGGTTGGAAACTTTCTTTTTAAAATGAAAAACTATGGATTGATATTTTTAGTAGAGCAGTAATAAAAATTGAAAAACGCTTCTGTGGAAAATTTAATTCATTGACCTTTCTTTTAGCTATTTACTAGGAATTGATGGGGTGTGGGATTTGGGGTGGAATGCTTGCGATGGCCCCTTGAATACGCTTTCTAAATTTATTTAAATTTTTCAAAGTGGTTTTTTAATTTGCTGTGTTTCATACTCTGCTGAAATAAAAGTTAACAGTCAATTAGCGAGAGAACGAGAGAGAGTAGAGAGAGAGAGACAGAAAGTGAAAGTTAGAGATCCGAGAGTGAGAGAGACAGAATTAGAGAGATAAAGTCGATACAAATAAAATGGAGAATGACTGAGTGTTGTTTTTGAGAGAGAGACGAGAGAGTGAGAGAGAGAGTTGTATTTTTTTGTGATTGTGAGAGACGTGAAGAGAGTGAGAGAAGTTAATAAGAGAGTCGAAGAGAGAGAGTGAGAGAGATGAGGAGAGAGAAGTAAGAAAGAGAGAGAGAGAGAAGAGAGAGAGAGGAGAGAAGGAGAAGAGAGAGAGAGAGACGATGAGGAGAAGAAGAGAGAGGAAGAGAGAAGAGAGTGTGTGTAGCTAGAGCAAGTGAGTGAGGAAAGAAACGTATTGTCCAGGTGTAAACTAATTATAATAACCTTTCATTTCATTAAAATAGCATTGTTATGTTATTTAAAAACGGCGAAACGGCTCTAAAATGTAAAAGGACCCAATAAACATGAGAGGCTTGACCCAAAGGAGGCAAGAAAGGCGTTTAATTTTTAATTGATAGAAACGTCTTATAATTAATAAAAATTTGTAATTGATAAAGTTCATATGGGAGAGAATACCCAGAGATAAAAGATCATTGTTAACAATCTCGAAAAGTAAAGTCTATTCAATTCGCCAACCCAATTAAATAAGGAAAAAAAAATTACAGAAAAATATCTACATTTTTTTGAATCAAAAAACCTTTGCTATCTTTTAAAAGTTTAAAATCAATAACACAACTCACCTACATGTGTAGAGATTTTTTATATAATGTGTATAATTCTACAGGCAGTAGTGATTGTGTAAAGAAACTAATAAACACGGTGACATTATATACCAAAAAATGTAGGCAAATGATAACATGATAAAATAACTATCATCATAGAAACGATTTAGATTCAAATAATGATATCCATAATCAAGTTTGAGTGGGTAGATAATTAAGTTCTATATAATTTATTTAAGATTTTAACCCTTTAACGGCTTGATATATTTATAACAATTGCTTAAAGGAAAAACTTGGAACATATACACAAGTGGTGGAAATACAGGCCAATGATTTTTCCTTATGCTAATGTATATAGAGTAGACTCCAAGTACGTGTAGTATATCTATATATTAATACTAGTAAACATGAAAGAGATATAATTTAGTACAATAATGAAATTAATTAATATAATATATATATTACATTTCTGCATAGGTACAATAATTCTCTATAATAATAGTATACTAATCTATAGAAAATTAAATTATATACATAAAATATATATATTATTAGGTATAAAATAAAGACGTTTGTATCACGGCTTATGAGAAACATTTATACTAATTTTTTATCAGGCTTGGAGAGATCTATTTCTCTTTCTCTAATAACAATATAATTATTAAAGACCAGCGTCATTATGCCTATAATACATACTCTAAGAACTTTGGATACATAAGGTTATGTGAGTGGGAAAAAAAGGGATTCATTACACTCATCTAATTTGTTAACAAATACACTATGATTGATAGCAATCAATATATTGTATAGAATAAATAAAAAGAAAATTATAATACACTTTTTCTTCATGATATTATATAATATATATATACTCAGATATATAATAAAAATATATAATATGTGATGATTATTCTCTATAAAGCCCAAATACCTTATCTCATATAATTAATTAGAAAATTATATCTATATATAAATAAATATGATGCAATAATAATAAAGTATATAATCATTGTTAAATAAATTTACATTCCTTCACCAGAGTATAGAGTTTAGGGAATATGAAGGTTATGAATATGGTATCGATATGTATGCTAATTTAGTTGGGTCCCAATGATTCCTATCACTGATAATACACATAATATATTAATATTAATAGATATTAGCTAAAAACTTGAAATATAGTAGTATCAATATGATGAAATTTCCCATTATCAATTGGTGGGGTGGAGGGTGCGCGCGCTCCTCTCTGATACTCAGAGAAAGACGATGAAGCGTTTTTTCGGGTTATTTACCCAAGTGTGAGCGATATATTATAGGTGAACTATTCTGTAGCCGTATTTTAACCCTGTAGGGTTGCGCCCCCCGGAAATCACTATATTTCTATGATTATTTTCCATGTAACGTGTTGAGCACATATGCGCGTGTGAAGTATAGCTTATATGTGATTGGATTTGTTCTTTCCTCACTACCCCTCTATTTGTTCCCTTACTATAAAACCCATGTGCGCGGAGCGTATGATACCCACGCTATATATTGGTTATACTAATACTAGGCCGCAGCACAGAGCCTAAACTTACTTATATGATGACTACTTTAACTTACACAGAGCTACTTCTTACATGAATAGCTACTTACTTACATGATCGTTAAGTACACTGGGAAGTGAGAATTAATATTACACTTGAAGTTATTAAGATACAACTTGGAAAGATGACTTAATACGCAGTATCATTATATTTTCCGGGGTTCCCGGCGCATTCCCGGTCCCTTGCGGGGACCGCGCCCGTTGATATTGACTGACTGAAACGTCCGCGTCGATCCAGCCCGCGTTATGCTCAGATCTCAAGAAATAATGACGTGTAGCGAGCGCGCTCGCCTTCGACTGCGCCGTCATACAAATATATATCCATATCTCGATTTACAGAATGGGTTATACTTTAGTTGGTGAAATAACGAATAGAATTACACATCCCGCGCACCCTGACCTAAGTCTAAAGGACTTCGCGATATCAGTTTGTATATTCTATACGCGACCAATATATGAGCTTGAAATTTATATGTGGATCTAGATGTGATTTCGTACTAATAATATTAAAATAATAAATAATTAATTATAATAATATATAATATGTATTGTAAGATATTCTCGTTAGTCTTTATTGAGTGAGAGGCTTTCTTCGTATGATAATATAATAAATTAATAAATTAAATTAATATCATTAATATAAATAAATAAATAATAATTAATTAATATATATATATAAATTAATAATATATATAATATATATAATAATATATATATATATTTAAATATATTAATATATTATTTATTAACTATATGAATATATATATATTATATATATATTATTAATATAATTATTATATATATAATTATATAATATATATATATATATAATATATATTAAATATATATATATATATATGACTCATTATCAGTTTTTTATACACGCTAAAATCTTAATACAAGGAAAGAGAAAAAAGATAAAAAGAGAGTAGAAAGACAGAAGAGGAGAGGAAAGAGAGAAAGAAAAAGAAGAAAGAAAGATGACTTATTAGTTTTTGTTCGCTGAGTTTATATATCATAATCATCCCATAAACTCTTAGCATTTTATGAGAGTTTATTTATATTTTGTTATATATGTAGAGAATTTATACAAATATTTTCTTTTTACGAACCTTATATATTATTATTTTACAACAGTAAACTCATGTGTTTAGATCATCATGTAATATATATATATTAATTATTATATATATATAATAATTATATTATTAATATTAATATATAATTAATTATATATTATATATATATATATATATAATATATATAATATATATATATATAATTAATATATATATAAATAATAAATATAATTAAATAATTATAAATAATATATATATAAATATTATTATTATATATATATAATATATAATACATTAATTAATGAATATATATATATATTATTATATTATATATACAACAACAACAACAAAAAAAGGAGGCTTCAAATCCATACGCATGCGCGTATGTGGCTAAGATTACTACCAGTTTGATATTATTAATATAATATAGTATATAATATTAATATATCATATAATATTAATATATATATATATATATATAATCATATAAATATAATATATAATATATAATATAATATTATCTATAAAATAATATATATTAAATTATAATATATATATAAATAATATATATTATATAATTATCATATATATATTTTACGTAGATAACCTGATACTTTTTCAATTATACTAAAGGCTTTTTCGCCGTTCCGTACGAGTGGAGGAGCAGCCCCCACCGCCCACCATTATAAAAATAATATTAAACCGCTGCAGCAACCTTTAGGGTTTAAGGCTTAGTCAATTTTATTAATATTATATTTAGTATATATTAATATATATATTATAATATTATATATATATATATATATATATATATATTTGTATTATAATACCCAAATTAATATACGATATATATCTTGTATATACGTTAATGTTGACGCGGGGAGGATGAAAAAAGATGAAAAAAAATAAGAGCCAAAAAGAAGAAAAAAAGTGAAGAAGAAAATAGAGAAGGTAGAATTGGAAAGTGCAGAAGAGTTTATAAGCTTTAACGTTTGGGTCGATTATATTATTAAGCCTACAATACTCTAACATAATATGATTATTATTATTATATATTTTTTACTATACAGAAGCCAAAGTGATTTTATGTTAGAGACGTGCTAAAACAAAGTGTTTGATATATACTTGTAAAGCTTAATATAAATATATACATTAATTAATAACAGTTTTATCGAAAATTTTCGTAAATTTTTTCTTCAGATTTATAAAATATTTTTTAATAAAAATTTGGTAAATTAAATTTGGTGAAAATATATATATATAGCATATATGAAAGATCCTGACTTTTCACAAATAAATAAATACTGCAAATAAATAAATAAAAAGAACATTGATGCTTTTCATTAAATATAAACAAAAAGAACTAAATTGATCACACTCAATAGCGCTTTTGAGATAGTACCATGTAATATATATATATATTATATATATATATATATTATATTAATATATAATAAGATATATATTATAAAATTATAATATATATATATATATATATATTAATTAAATTAATATTATATAATATTAATATATATTATAATTTATATTATATATAGTAATTAATAATATATATTTTATATACTTACATTTAAATTAAATAATTTTATCTAGTAAAAATGTTAACCACCAATATATTAATAAGATAAATATATATATAAGTATATTATATAATATATATATATTAATATATTATATAATTAATAAAATATATATAATATTATATATATATACTCTTTAATAATCTGTACATAAAAATATCTACCATATATATATATATATAATATATATATATTAATATATAAATATATATTATATAATTATATAATATATAATATAGATAAACTAATATATATAATATATAAAGTATAATATATATATTATATATTCTTATTATAAAAAAGATACTTAAAACAACACATAATTACTTAATTATATAATATATATATATATATTAATATTATAATATATAATATTATATAATATATAATTTATATATATATATAGTATTTAAATATATATATATAATAAATATATATTAATATATAATATAATTATATTCTCAGTGTCTAGTGTGAGCGATTATTTTTCCGGATAATAATTTCTCGCCAGCTAAGTCTTCCTCGGTAAAGCAGGGAGACACGGGGAAAAAAAATTCGATACCAATTAATGAATTTGATAGTAGAAGATTTCTGTAGGCAGGATTAGCAGCATTTTTCTGATTTTTTGTATTCTGACTGTCTTCATTTCCTACTTCCCTAACAGCGATTAATTAAAATGTTGCCAAGAAATCGATAAACTCCCATCAATGATCATCGAAACTTATTTCCGTATATTACAAATCTGTTGATATAAATAATCATTAACAATAGGCGAATGGGGCTGTTTTCAAGTGCTTAATCTATAAATCATAACTTCAACGTTTATCGAGTTCTTTACTGAGACAGAGAGGTAAAAAGCTGAATACATTTGAACGATGTTGAAAACATTGAGTTAGAGTTGTATTAGTCACTCGACATACACTGACCGCTATGGCCGAGGGTAAAGACGCCTGTTCCGGACTTTATATCTCCTAAAACGTTACGAACCTGATATTAACAGTGATATTATATGCTTATGAAGATATATTTATATATATATAAAATAGCACAAAAGAACGACATGTTTGTTATGTCTTATGAGTTATTCACTGCCCTATTCCGAGACATTACTCTCACCATTTTTATGTGATAAGGCGTGAGAAAGCAGAATCTATTATTAATATAATCACAGCGGCCTCGCCCACATACTCTACAAGACATGTCGACAATAAGCAGCAAGATTATTACGTGAGAGCGCTAAATAATGTACTATTCCGAGCACCATCGATGTGGGCGAGAGCCATTTAAATAAGCTTAGTCTATCATACTCTTCCCGCGTGTAGGAATCCAACCAAAGGGAAAACAGATTGTCTCAAGGGCCCCCGTATCATACAAAGAGAATGTTTAATTCTCTCCCGCAACACGTGATATTCAACGATAACACATATGAGAATTATGCACAATTTTCAGAGATTAAACAGAAAAGCTAGTTCGATACAATCACATGAACAATTTAGGAGTATCTAAAATGTACACCAAATCTGAGCTTTTTTAAATTGATAACATATAAAATCAGCGTGTGAAGAAAAAGTATATGTGATACGAACCAAGGAGTCAAGTGCGCGCGATAAGTTATGTATTATTAGATAATTTAGATCGTAATTGTAGCGAGTAATTATTTTTCAATAATTTGGACAGTTATAAAGATTTGTTTAACACAGATCTCATATGTGATTTTTTAGTGTCGATATAGCCGAATTTGTTACTACTGGCCTATTGTGTGTATTATTCGAGTTATGTCCAAGGCTCGGTGTTAGTGAGTAAAGAGACTTACATATAGAAGCATGCTTGACAGTTTATAAATACTCTAATAATAATAATAAATAATAATAATAATCAACAATAATAATAATGAAGAATAAAATAAAACAACTTCCATCATAATTAATAATATAGAGTGATTTTTTTAAGCATACTGAACTTTCTGTCTATGACGAAATTGATCCCTAAGTAAATGTTTTAGATATAATACTAAACTAAATTATTAATACAAAGTAAGTATTTATTAATATATACTATATAAAATAATGAATAAATTCCTTTTATATAAAAGAATCAGTATTAAATCCGTAAACCATGAAATTTAATATTACCTAACTTTTTCTTATTTATGAGTAAAATAGCTAGACTACTTTATATAATCATTTATTATTAATTATAACATATAAATAGCGGTGATTTCTATAATTTTTCCAAAATTTAATAATACCTATTAAAATGTATAACACGAAAGGAAATATAAACTTTACATAAACTTGAACTAAACTTTATATATTTAACACTTAATCCTGATAATTTAATTTTAATTAACTCAATTTTTAATTTTTTAGAAGTTTTTTTGTAGAAAAGATTCTTATAATAAGTTTGGTATCTTAACTGTTTACCACTAGATCATTCGCATATGAATTATTTATAAAAATAATCTTGCAATCTTTTGTACAATATAATTATATATAATATATCTAAAACTCATTTGATATTATACAAAATCCTACTTAATTAGTCACCCATAAAATAAAACAATATTGCTTTCAAAACCTAAACTAATATTATAGTTTTAACCTTTAAAATACAGTAATTTGCTACTATTAGTATATTTCAAATAAAGTATTTTCAATCAATCTTAATCTATAAATCACTTAATCTCTCCCCTTTTCCTAATTCAGCTCCTAAAAGATATTATCATAGAGAGACGCTTGGGTATAACTAAAATTAATAAAATAAATTTTCTATATTTATAATATATAATTAGGTCTGACATAATTGGCAAAGTAACCTAATATTTCACTCATGAACTTCCAAAATTAATAACTGTATTAGAAAAATTGTAGATCCCTTGAATATACATTCACAAAATTTATATTAAATAAACTATTTCATATAGACATTCATAAGCTTTTAAATATTAGATAAAAAAATAAATATAAATACTTTCGTAATATAAGTTGAGATTCCAGGGCATCTATCTCCCCTATATATCCTTACGATCTCCTAAATATCTATAAATACCAATAACATCCCTAATCTCCCATTAATAATAGCGCAGCATAATACAACCCATCCAAACTATTAAATCCTGCAAAGTTTTACGTATCCCCCTTCTATAATTCCCCCATTTCGAACCTCAAATTACTATACACAATACGCAATTTTACTTATGATTAATTTATAAATGAACTTGGACTATTTTCCATCTATAATTAAATTATCACACTATTGCATATATAATGGATACTAGTTAATGATATTTGATAGTCTCCTCTACACTATAATATTTTACTTATATCACACCCGATTTTTAGAGTCATTTAAATCTTATCATCTTTAAATACCTTTATAATTATTTTCAATTCTGAAGAGTTTGTTTATTCTTGTTTTTACAATCATTTATAGATTTCAGTCTTTTAAACACATGATAGAGTCATCATCGATATTGATGCATAACTTAAGATGTACTACATTGGATTATTTATTATTATTATTGAGTATTATTAATTATATATTACTTCTTATATAAAATGATAATCTTTATTATTTAATTTACTGCCAATATTGAAACTCTGTTAGAGCCTATACAGACACCCACTCTACGCTGGCGACCTTAAGCAAACCCGTATGACCGAATTATAAATTCAATGAGTTTTTCGAAGCAGGACTCGAACCAATGAATTTCGCCCCCCCAGACAAAACCTTCTTTATAAGAAGGTACATGGAGTGACACCTTTACTATCAAAGACAAAACAGTATACTTCCTTTTTAATTATTTAATTCTCAACTCCCACACATATAGTAACCTAGAGAAGAGAAACAACAATTCTCTGTCCTTCCCATCTTATAATTAATAAATTCCCTTTCACTTCACCACAGCGATTTATAGGCAAAAGACATCAATGGACCTAATTCTCAACTGACTTTAGTTCACACACCATCACGTAGTGTATTAATACAACAAAAACTGATTAATCAATGCATAGAAATTAAAAACATCTTACACATAAAGAAGTAATGATAATCTTAAATCACACAATTTATTATTTATAAATACGTCGTCCCTCTCTATATCACTTCCTCGCAAAGAGTCAAATTTAATCCTTCATAAACTCACTCTTCACTTTCTTCCTGTTATTATATTTATAAGCAAAATTACCTCCATTTCTCGATAGATCTACAAGATCCATAATATAGTACCGTTAAATACCCTTCACTCTGTCAGCTAATCAAATATTTCTCATAAATAACGTAGCCGTCAAACTTAACATAATATTTCAAACTACTAAAAAAAGAATCTTTTCGCTTCGAATTGCCTCTAATAGTTCTGACGTTCCGATATACGCGTAGAAAAAAATAAATATAAACATCCTAGAGAGGGCAACACTGAACACTCCTGTTCCGTAGAAAAAGCCCAACGATTATTGCGACCTCTATCCCCCAGTACAACACGAATCATATGTAACCCAATTCTCACTTTCCGTTCGCGTTTATCACCCACATTTAATTCGGAGTGCTCTCCGGAGAAATAGACCTTTTCTATCTAAGTCTAAGTGAATAGAGACCGCCCCTTGCTGCTTCCTATTCGTCAATCACCTCTATGTTGTTATCAAATTGCTGGTTGGCAGGCGAGGCTTTAAAAAATTCCTCCGCGACTTCAAGACTCGAGTGTAACTGGTATATATGTCTCGGGTAGCCGACCCTGCGGGGGACAAACATAACACTGCATTAGCAACGCATCGCAGATCTCAGTCTTCGTGTGCTATCCCGTTCTTCTTCACTAACTAACCAATCTCTTTTACTCTCGTACCTCCAACGAGTTCTCACCCACCGTAACACATGTAGTAAGATCCATACACCCGGAATCCAGGCCGATCATTCAGACCCCCGGCCCATTACGAAGAGGATCACTAGTGTATTGCGTTAATCACTGCGACCAATCATATCAAGTAACAACATGTTCATACCTAACACTTTCTACTTACACGACATGACTACCCAGATAAAAAAAATCTCACCAACGCTATAAACCAGTTAATTGATAATTCTATATAGTCAACATTTTGAAAAATCCGTTCGACCCTATACACTAATCTTAAAGCTAGTCTCAATAACGACAGTGTCCATTTAATCTACAAATACTATGAATCTCGATGTTCGTTCGCGCTATGTCTACTATATACCTATTATAAACTCATACATGCACCCCCTGCTATGATTATTTTGATCATACATCGGAGAAAATGGAGAGTACTATGGTCCCTTGTTTTCCGAAAAAGAACGGATGATTGAAAAATTGATGGGATTGATCATCGAGTTTGTGCATAATTTTCATGACTAATTATCTTGGCGGCAAAGAAATAGCTTGAAGACCCAGTTTTATCCAATACATTAAGATCAGATAAAATGTGTAATACCTTGCTACCTATAAGTAACTTTTAGTCTACTACATTCACTTGAAGCGCTTATACGACCGTGAGCTGCTAGTGATATATATAACTGTAAATAATATAGAAATATAAACCGCAAGCCCAACAATTGATAAAATATATATTAATATAATATTATAATATAGTATATATTAATATTATCTATAATTGATATATATAAATATATATATATATATATATATTATATATATATTAATAGTATATATATATATATATTAATATATATATATATATTATTAATATTAATTTGAGTTTAATAAAAGTCTTATTATATGATAAAAGAGATATATTAATATATATAATATATAATATATATATAAATATATTAAATATATATATAATAATTATATTATATATATATTATATATAACACAAAAAGTAAATAATTATATTAACAAAAATAATATAATATAAACAATAAAATAATTAATAGATTAGATTCACTATGGGTATTTTACAAATATAAGGTGAAAAAATGAAATAATAATTTGAATGAGGCATCTGGTTAATTTATGCGTTGTAATAATACGAAAATTATATATTATAAACATACTCTAGATCTTTAACCTATACGAAGCGCAGATATAATAAGAAATAACTTTTCACTGTATGCTAAACTCAATATCAACGATAATAATCTATGTATAGATTATATAAAATTAACTTCATGTCATGGACAGTAAGAAAGTAAGTGAAATATAATCTATTAATTAATTGATGGAGGTGTATATTGTATATATCTATCAGAGCTAGAAAGAAGTTATATGTATTTAAGTACTAAATAGAAGCATAAATCTGGAAAATTAATTAGGCTTCTATATATATATATATTAGATAAAAAAAAATTATATTTATGCCAAAAGAATTAATATATATATTAATTATATAATTATATTATAAATTAATATATATATATAAATATTAAATATATATATATATATATATATATAATATATATATAATATATATATATATTATATTATATAAATATATTAATATATATATATATATATACTTAATTATATATATTTACAATATATTAGTTATATATATACCATAAATTTTAATTTATAAATATAATAATATATATATAATTAATTATATATATATTTAATATAATAGATATAATAATTAATATATATATATATAATATATATATATCATATAGTATTACTTAATAAGTACTAAATAAAAGAATTTCTTACCATTTTCTTTTACTTTTTAAGAAAAATATTAACAAATTATTTTATAATATGTATTTTCATAGTTTATTTTTTGTTAGCTTTTGCAAAAGTGAGCAATGCTTTAATTTGCCCAAAAATTCAGGTCATAAGTACTTTAAAAAATTATATATTATTAATATATTCTTATTTATTTCTTTACCCATACACTAATATAATAGCACGAATACAATATGTGTTAGTTTTTAGCCGACAACACAAGTGTTGCGATACTACTGATAAAAAGATCAACTTCAGGATCTTAGTGTGTGCGAATATATAGGAGAGAGTAAATAAATTCTAATAACTAATATGAAAATTTACTATAATGCACTATAAAATTATCTATGCACAATAATATTCCCTAAATTACACTTTGTAAATATAACACATACACATTTTGTTTGCTTTCTCTTCTAAAAATAAGAAAAGGGGAAAAATATTTTCCCCTATTCTTAGTCTTAAAAATCATTCTTTTAGCGAGATAATTTTCTGACTATTATTAATCCCAAAATTTATGCTCCTCAAAACATTACACTAGCAATCTTCGTCTATATATTGTGTCTTATTCATGGTGTATATTGCGGAGAGTACATACTATATATTTCATCTTTTTTTCTTCCTCCCCTACCCGCCTATCTGCAGATTAAATAGAAAGAATTCATCTACATGAGTCGAAAAGTCTATTCATAAACTTATTTGTTAATAAGAGAAAAAGACTTTGTAAGTAAAGAAATAACTTTCTCATATCATAACTGAATATTATTAAAAAAATCATTTATCTGTAAAGATATTAAACTAATGAGATTAGTTTAGAAGGCATAAAGAACGAATTTCACACAAGGCCATTTCTCGTAACTAGTTTACACAGATTCGCCTACACTACATCCACACATATAATATATTAATATATAAATATATATATATATTATTTAATACATATAATATATATATATATGAGGCTAAAACCCACTTAAGGCGTTGCAGCCAGCTATGAGGGCCGGTGGGGCTGCTCTCCCACTAGCGGAACGGCGGAAAAGCCTTTATGCTAATGTGAAAATAGGTAACCGTTCTACGAAATATAAATATATATTATAATAATAATATAATTTAAATATAAATTTAAATATATAAAAATATACATAATAATATTATAATAATTTACTTTTTATTAATTAAAAATATAAATATAATATATATAATATTAAAAATATATATATATATTATAATATATATTAATATATATTAAATATTTCTCGTCATATATTACAAAATGCAAGCTGGTCAATGGTGGCTGACAAGCATTTTCAATCTTCAATGTCCGCCATACCGCGTGAGACAGAAGAAGAGATCGTTCTCTCCACAAGAAATTCGACTCCTATCGGATTTGAAAGAGGAACCTCCTTTTTGTTTTGTTGAGTTAGTAAAAAATAAAAGTGGGGAAATAATAAAATAATAATTATTTATTTATATTAATATAAATATTATATTAATATATATATTATATTATTATATAATATATATATAATATATATATATATATATATATATTAATTATATATATAATATATATATATAAATAATATATATATTAAGATATATATATATATATATATATATTATATATATAATATTATAATAATATATATATATATTACATGTCATGATTTCAGAGTAAAGCGATGGCCGTGATTCTGTGTAAAATAAATATAATTAAAGTTCGCAAAAAAGAAATGTATTTGTTTAGTATAATTTCTCCATAGAGTGATAGACAAAGTGAAATATTATCAGCATAAATAAATGCTTTAACTTGAGCTTCTTAGGATGAAAGTATGGATAACAATGATCTGAATAAAAATTCATTTACATTTAATTATCAATCTTTATTCTTTCTCTATTCTTACATCAAGCTCCTCACCTATTCTCCTCCAATGCTCCATATATTTCTCAACTACTACATATCTTATAAATTTTAATAAAACATAATGGAAATCTCGCTTCTAGTAGAGTAGTTATTAATGATTTAGCAAGCTAAATAAAAACAGAAGAATAATAAATATAATAACTAAAATAAATAAAATTCATAATAATAAAAAATAATAATAATGAATAATAATAAATAATAATAAATAATAAATAATTAATAATAATAAATAATAATAATATAATAATAATACATGGAAAACAAATTATTTATAAAGATTATGAAATTAAATAATTTAATTACTATAATGGTATTCAATGGCCCAAATTAGACTATAAATTGAATTAGTATATTCTATGATATAAGCTATGGTCTCCATAAGTGTCTAATTATATATATATATATAAATATATATATAATAATATATATATATAATTCATATAATATTATATATATATATAATATAATATAAATATATATACTAAATATATATATATATAATATTATTATATTATTATATATATAATTATAATTATATTTTATATTTATATTATATTATTATTTAATATTTAATTTATTTTATAGGTTATTATCACGCTAGCGGAAGTGGCCCTCCTTCTACAAAAACTAAACTGACAATACTCTATCGGATTACTAAATCGTGTCGTACGCCGAATAATGTCATAAATAAATATTTAGTGAGATCAATGAAATATACTTATTAATTATTATATTCCAGAACTATAATAACTTAAAAATAAAAGAAAGACAAAACAAAACCCGTAAATTCCAAGAGTGTTTGCCAGAACCAAAAGGAACCAAAATCCAATTATTAAATTCTAATATAATTATAATATAAGACCCTAAATTCTAATCTTAGCTAAAAAACTGTTAAGTATTCAATGAATCTCTCGCTTCCGTGCTCAGACTACCTATATACATCTGAGGTGAAAGACGCGAATGAGTTCAGTACTAAAGACACACACACCAAAAAAGGAGCAAAAACGACAACTCATGTGAGAGAAATCAGTGTATATTTCATCAGGGCGTGGCAGGACATGCCTCAATCCATGGCATAATCTCATCAAAATCACTCAGAGTGTGAGATTATACTTCCATGTTTATCTAACACATGAGTCCTGCAACATTTCATGCTAGCTGAGCAGCCCCAAGCTGCTGATCATATGCCTGTTTATTTTCTTATGTATCAAGAGGCTATCAAACCGTTCTCGAGCATCACGAGCTAGGCGGACGCGTAACAATCATCAACAGTACCAGAACAAACGGCCTGCCGCGGCTTTCCAGCAAGTCAAACACTCAAAAAGACGTTAATAGAAATAATCACCTGTAATTATAATTTTTAATTAAATGACGACGAGCTGGACCCCTGACATTAATAAGTACTACTATAAATGACCCATCTTATAACAAAGTTATATCTATGAATCATACCCTTCCAAAGTGTACTTAATTCCACTTTCCAAAGTTTCCTTGATACTTAACGATCATGAGTCAGTAACATTGAGTCATGATTTATCATTATCAAATGAATGTAAAATATGTCGTGACTAATGAAACAAATGTAATCTAGTGAGTGACTTCAAAGGATTATAAATAAATAGCATTATACTCCACTATATTATCGATCTCGTTGTGCATTATCTCGCTGTGAGTTTAATAGTGTGTAAATCATTATAACTTATATAGCTCACTCCGTGTCTGCCTCCAGTTCTACTATATCATTCTATGTGCACTTCATCTCAGTATGGGCATACAAATATAGACTTAAGTTGTGTGTCACTTCTTAGAAATACTACACACGTCATCAACTATTTCTTTCAACAGCGCATTAATGTGCTCACGCTAATATATACGTACATGGAATATATCAATAGATAAATATAAGGTTCCGTGGGACTCGCCAATCACACCTAACAAGTAGTATTATATATAGGAGTAATAAAAAACGTATATATATAATAATATATATATATATATATATATAATATATATAAGTATATATATATATATATATATATATTATATATATAATAAATATATTAAATAAATAAAACTAAAAATAAAAAAAAACAAATAAATAAATAAAGAAATAAATAAATAATAAATAAATAAATAAAGTAAAACAATAAAATGTAACAAATAAAAAATATAATAAGAAATAAAATAAAAAACACCAAATCATATAGTAAATAGAGATGAGGATCCCAGATAAAAACGCTCATTATCGTTATTATTTCCTGAAGTACAGCATAGGGCGCCAGGTGCATATCAAACATACCCCCTACCACCCCATTTGAATGTAGGGATATATCATACGTAATTGTTTAACTATTTAATATATATTTATATTTATATATAATCTATATCAATAATCTATAATATATATATAAAATATTATAAATATATATAATAATTAACATAATATTATTATATAATTATATATATACTATTAATTATGTACACAGCCCATCATAAACTATATTAGTGGGATATGTTTATTGCCTAAATAAGTTATTTAATAGTAATAAACAATACGATGAAAAGTATAAAATAAAGAGAGAAATCTCACAATCAGTAATAATATACCGACCATGACTAAACTAATGCTCCCACTAAAAATTGTTGCGATATGCTCTACCTCTGTATAAAGTGATATCGGGTCGCCGTATTTCTCAAGGATATATTCATATTTGTGAATGAAAAATATGCCTCAGTGTTTCTTCAATGTAAGTTATTAAAATAATTAATTTTTTAGTAATTAGGAAGTGGCTATAAAAGAAATTACAGGTTGAAAAAAAGTCATAATACCTCGAAACTAATTTGAAATGATAATTAAATACAAGAATGCTTTCCACACTACATATTCTAACTTTCCTATAATACATATTATTATAAAATTAGATTTCTTTAGATAAAAAAGGTTTAACTAATTATTAAATAAATAATTCAGTGAATACTATTTCACCAGAAACTAACAATTATTGAAAGAAAATCAAGGCATATAAATCTTCCTTAACAAAATATACTTACCAAACACTACACACACACTACATATATATATATATATATATAGTAATATATCAATATATTAATATATATAATATAATATATATATAATATATATATATATTATATATATATAATTATCTATATATATATATTATATTATATATATATAATTTATATATTATATATAATATTATATATTTAATATTAATATATATATTATCTGAAGAAGATATAATTTTTATATATATATATATATATATATATAATCAGTTAGTAAGGATAAATGTGTATATCTTCAAATATGAATTGTGATCTAATGTCTATATGAAATGATCTAATTTCGTGTGAATTATTGACGTTGAGTTCGCCAAGAACACCCCTATAGAAATACAGTAACTCATTATCATATATATAATATATATATTTATATATAATAAAATATATATTATAAAATATAAATATTATAGTATATAATATATTAATATATATATATATATTATATTATATTATATAAATATATATATATTATATAATTAATATATATAGTTATTATATATATATATATAATTATAATATATAATTATATATATATATATTATATATATATTAATATAAATATATATTATATAATATATATATACTATTCTTTATACTCGAATGTTAGTTACTTTACATATATATAAATATACTATATAAAATATATGTTAATTATGTATATGTTAATTATGTGTTTTATCAAATTAAATAAAATTACCTTTTCTCCTCTACCTTTTATTATGATTACGTAAGCCTCTTCAAAGTTATTTTAAGTATTATTACAATTTTATATAGAATACTCCTAGTGTTATAGTCACTATATAATAATATATATATATATACTTATTTATAACTGGAGTGGGCTTTATTGCTATTATTGATTAAGAAATTTAGCGTTTATATAAAATTTAAAAATCACTAAGTTATATATACCTTGGAACAAATCGTTCTTCATTTCCCAAAACTCACTCTCTATAGAGCATCACACAACCTCTCTCTCTTCCTCTCTATCACTCTCTTCTACTTACTCTATCTCTCATTATCATACTACTCTTACTACTCACTTGCTTTATCTCACCACTACTCTCTTAACCTGAATACAACTCTCTTCTTTAATAAATCCTAAATGCTTTGCGAATAGGTTTCTTCTTTGAGAACATCAATCACCGACGATAAATCCATCTATCTCTACACAAAAAACACTATCTCAAAAAAACAGATCTCCTTCTCTTTTTATCTTCCCACTCCCTCTCTCTACCCTTCCTACACCCTTTTCTCCTCCATCCCCTCTAACCTCCTCCATCTTCCCTTTTCCCTCCCTCATACAAGACGTACTCCACTCTAATCTCTTCTTCAATCTCAATTCTAACGTTCCTATTGTTTCTGTCTGCTAGCGTATCTTATATCAATCATTTCTATACTATTGCATTTTCTCTCAAGAATCTAACGTCTCTCTTATCTGATATCCTCTCTCTTCTCTCTCTCTCTCTCTCTCTCTCTCTCCTTCTCTCTCTCTCTAATTACTTTTTTAATTTTATTCTGGGAAAAAGTTAAGGGACCATTACAAGCTTGCCATAACAAAACACACTTTGAAAATAAATAATTTATTAAGAAAGCGTATTCAAGGGGCCATCGCAAGCATTCCACCCCAACCCAAACTACTACCCCTAACACGTACACTACCTCCCACCCCTATTCACAACCTCTATCTTATGTTTATATATATTATATAAATAGAAGAAATAATAAAAAACAAATTATATTCTTATACATACAAGTGAAATATTTGCCATTAAAATGAAAAAAGTTATTATCTAAAGTTAGTTATTACTTAGTAATTACATAAACCTAATAACATATATATATACCCAATATTTTTTATCATATTACTATATATACATAAGAGAGAGAGATTATTAAAACAAGTTTTATGACAAATATATTTAAATGACACAAAAATAGTATCTCTAGCCCCTCTTAGTTGCTTTATTGTAAACTTTTCATATCGAAAAATCTTCCTCGCCTACCACATATCGAAAATATTATAAATCAACCCCAAAATCCACGCTAATTAATCCCTTAAAACAAACAACTCCTCCTAGCTCATACAAGTGCACCAAGAGCCATCACAAATAAAAGATAATACTTTACTCACTAGAAGTATAAAATTATATATATCTACATTTAGATTAAATTAACAAATACTATTATTATATTGATATATTCATTTAAAAAATTAAAAATAATTAATACCTAAAAATAATAATATTTATATACACCTGTTATATATATATAAAAAAATATTATCAAGTTATATAATGTCTATAGAAGGCTAGAGAGAGAAGTCCTTTAAACTAAAAGAAGAATGAGAAATTAATAGAATGAATAGATTAGAAGAGAATAAGTAATAATAATAATAATAGATTAATGATATGAGAAGAAGAGAAGAATAATGAAGAACTAATAAATATATAGAAAATAAATGATGTATGAAATAATAGAAAAGATTGACGAGAGATAGAATATGAGAATTAGATAAATACAAATATACGATTATTTATGTGACAAATCAAATAATTAAATAATAATAATAATATATAATAATGATATATAAATTAATTAATTAATATTATAATTAATAAATATATATAAATATATTAATAATATATAATTTAATATTAAATATCTCACAGATAATATAATTCAAATATTTAATAAAACAAATTACCTACTTAAGCAAATAATTTTTTAGTATCAAGAATAATATAAAATAAATAAAAAAAATTATAATTTGCAAGAGTAACTAATAAAATAAAGAATAACTCACGTATAAAATTATATATATTATAGTAATGTAAAATAACACATATAAGTAAATAAGGTAACTAATAAATAAAATAAATATATAAAAAGATAATAATTTTAGATATATTTAAGAAAATAAGACCTTATAGCGTGAGTAGGAATTCATTTGCTAAAATATCTCCTTTATTTACTTATACATTAATTACTAACTTGCATTCTCTGTAACATTTTCCATATATTTCCCTACGTAAAATTATTTTTGAGTCTAAAAATTAAATAAATATAAAATTCATTATTGACCTTTGTTCTAAAAACAATCTATCAAGGCGAACACCTAGTATGCATCAGCACAGTATAGATATCAGTTGAGCGCGGGGTCTCTCGCTTCTAGTGGATTGACGGGGACTCTGGTCCTTCCCACTTCGCTTCGGAGCTCTTCCTACCTCAAATTCGATATATTTAATCACTTTTGTCCCATATGATATACCAATGAGTGGCGCTCTAGCTTTAAATCCCGCGCGTAGCAAACACGTCACAGAAGGGACGCCCCCAGCTCCCTCACATATCGTTACAGCCTATGAATTACAAGTGAGGCTCACTTCATATATATATACCCCATCGAACAACTGGAGTATACAATGAATTGTAAATAGCGCTAGTAGTTGAAATCCCAATATTTACCTGTTTTAAGTTTCTAATATAAAGTATGACTGGTCAGAAAGTGAATATGAAATAATAATATATATGATAATAAAAGATAAAGTTGAAGAGTACCTATTAATCTTATTACCCTTATATATGTATGCTTCCCCTAAAATAAACTAATATTGTATATAGTTAGCGATTAATCAGTTGAGGAAGGAGTGTACTTAAGGCATGATATAATATGGATTAAGATGTAACGCAAAATTTAATACCCTCTTACCTTCCACTCACTAAAAATAATTTTTGGAGAAAATCAAATAAATTTTAACAAGTAAAGTAGTATCAAATTAACCAAAACTACCCAAAAGAAGGCGTTAAAAATCCCCTAGATACAAATGTGTTCCAATCTTCGGCATTTTATCACCAGTAACTAAAACCCACCAAAAAATTACTCCATACCTTTATTATATCCAAATAAGACGCATCAATAAACGCATGTCCTTCTCGCATTCCATTCGTCAATGCTAAATCTAAGAGTTGAACTAGTATAGGCAATATGTATGATTCAAAATGCTTCTATGCCAGTCCCTTTTGTCCAACGCCTGCCAGTTATTTCTAGTAATAAAAGCAAATACTAGCTCTAAAGTTATCCAAGTGGCTCGGTTATGTCGCTTCCGTCCTCTGCTCCCCTATGACCCACTTCCGCCCAAGCTCGTTCATATATCCACTAGACTTGACTCTGTAACGTAATAATAGTGTCGCATCAACCGTATCCCTATCAAATAAAAGCTTCCCAACCCATCAGAAGTTAGTCTCCTGAGTGAGATAATTCGCTAATGTAACCAAAGATCCTACTTAACTACCTTAAGTTTATAACTAAATGTTATTGAAAATAAGAATCCCTATCAAAAAACCATTTTCTTTGCTTCTCCCACACACATTATTTATAGAATAAATTCCTGAAATCATTTTATCTTTATTAAAAATTAATTGAGAGAATTGGATAAGGTCGTAGTATGCTCTCTTAAGTTATTATAAAATATTAATTTACTATAAATTATAATATTTTTTTGATTATTAATTTCGTAAATAATGTTTCAATATACAATAAATATATTTTAAATAATATATTCTTAAGTTTTATTATACATTTACGCTCAGCATACCTCTATAGATATTAAAAATTCGGTACTTTCAATTACATTCTGATTCAATATAAAATATGCTTTTCCTTTAGTAAAACAACTATTTAGGCTTTCTTTAGTTAGCTCTTCTTAGTATAATTTTCAAGTCCTCTTCAATCCGGTTCTCACATAACCCTTTCTGTACTTGCTCTTCTTAAGTTTCTTTCTACTAATTCCCATAGTTATTATTTCTTAATGCGTTAACCGACTCCGACTGACAATCAGCTATCATATTAAAGATATATATTAATAAATATATAAATATATATTATATATAATATATATATATATATAATATTAATTAATTATATATTAATATATAGTTATAATATATATTAATATATAATCCTCATTTATATGTCTAACTATGAATTTCCAAATATATATTATTAAATATTATATTTTATTAATATATAATATATATATATATATATATAAATATATATATATATATAATAATATATAATTATTAATATATAATAATAAGTAATATATATAGAGAGATAGAGATGCAGAGAAGAGAGTATGACTCAATTCGCCCACCAAAATTACTCAGCACGAGTCGTAACAAATGTCAGGCATTATATTATCATCTAAAATAACAATAAACTCGACATATTTAAAATAAAATCTAATAATATAAAAATTAAGAATACAAGAATACTGCATATAGGCCTATAATATATAATATAATATATATATTATATATATTATATATATATATATATATTATATATATAATTTATTATATATATATAATATATAATTAATATATTATATATTAATTATATATAATAATATATATATTAATTATTTATATATATATATATAATATGTTATATTATATATATATCAAAGAAGGAGACACACAATTACAGCAGTTCATGACTAAAACTCTCATCTTTTCATTGACCATTTATAGGAAAGATTAACCCGAAAGCTTAAAAGAATTAACTTGGAGTATGGTGAATTGGCAAAGTAAAAGTACATACGTATAACATGGATTAGATAGTTTCAGAACTCTCAAACGAGCCTGAGGAACCCCTGGAGGGAGTCCCTACTGAAAAAGAAGGAAAACATGTAGTGCGTAATAGATAAAGACGGAGGAGTGTATAAACAGATGGAATAAGAAGAATTCCCATATACCGGAACAGCTGAGTCATTGTAGGCACCGGTGCTGGAGCCGAAGGCCGAATGCTGGTGCTAGAGTCATAAGAAAAATCACAGAGTGCGTAGCCGAGGAAGACGGATTCAATTAAAAGATGGGTAACCTATGCGCCAATGATGTGTTCTGGTATATAGAGTGAATATTAAAAAATTAAAAAATAAATTTTATTATCAGAACCTAAAAAATTATCAGAGAACCGAGTCTCTTTTTTATACGTTTCAATAACTCATATCAGATATTGAAAGAATAAGAATAAGCAAAAAATGCAGAATAAGTTCAAGCCTCCAGCTGGAGGGAAAGGTCGAACGAAGTTCATAAGTGGAGTTGTCGTCAAAAAAGTGGATAAGGAAAGAAGGAACAAATAGGAAACAATTATAAAAGTTGAAGTAAATACTTACGCAACACGCGTTTGTTGTCCTGCATATAAAATAATCAGCTGCTAACTGATTTTAGGAAATATTCATATCCGGGAGTTTTATCCTATCCACAGTATTTTTTAGATACTATCGGTCTACAATGTATATCTAAGAGCTGTCTGCACAATCCCTACTGAGCAATAGCATAATAACAACCATTAACCTACCCCTCATAAAAAAACTCACTATACCTCTTCGCTATCTATATATTATACCTGTTATGCATCTTTCTTTCTACGGCCTCTGACCAAAAATCATCAACATATTTACCCATCTCCTATTTTTCTCTGTCTCTCTAGTATATATATATATATATAATATATAGTATCACCCAGTAGTGAGATATATATAAAATAAGTGGGTCGATTCCCACATCAACTCACTCAAATATAATACATCCGCTTATTTAACCAATTATTTTTTAATTTATATATATAATATAATTAAAATATATATATATATAATATCTGTAATCTCCTAATTTTACTATTTCTACAATACTTCTATCTTTTTTTAATGCAAACCATATTCCAAATATTTTACTTCTCGTGTTTATCTCTTTTATTTTTTGTTGAGTATGTAGTAGTATGTTATGTTGTATTGTACGTTGTAGTGAGGTAATTAGAGAAGTAAGACGCTATTATTACGATAATCATACTTATGAAAGGCTATTTATGACTAAAAGCTCTATATCAAAAGACTATTATTCTCAGTATAATAAAAATTGTTTTATAGAATTTTTACCTAATATAAGTTTTTCAAAATTTCACAGCCTCACATCTCTAGTAATAAAGATTTAACTAAAGTTAAATCTATATACCTATTTCATAAGTAATGAGTGCAAATTTGAGCAATAATAATATAGTTATATGCCCCAGTACCTCAATATCTAAAACATACTATAATATTATATAATATATATATTCCACCATTAATGCTTTTGAGAAGAGAAACAACTATCTCTAGAGTAGAATAACTGTCGTATCGATAAACATGGGCAAAGTTAGTTGAGAAATTCTCATTGTGGTACGTCGTTATAATATATATTCATATATTATTTATATAAACCACATATCACTATGTTATGTATACAGAACAGTAAAGTTAAAAGTGAATAGGAGTGCAAACAGGGTATTCGTATATAGTAATATCGTGATATATAAGTCTGAGAGTCGTACACTGTCATAAGTCCGTAGGGATAGTCTTAATAACTGTATATATATAGTAGTTTTGAATAGTGATAAGTATATATAGGTGTCAGTATCGTATAAGGTGATGTGATATAAGATCATAGTAGATGGGTTTGTCTAAGTAAGGTCAAATAAAACATTTCCCTTACTCTATGATACATAGGTTAAATATTTCATAAAAAATCATACATTCTTGAGGTATATATAATATATATATATAGTCTGGAGTAAGTTTTTTAGTAAGTACTATAATATATATATAGTAGGTAACTTTACAATGATAATGAAGTATATTATAGTATAGTATTATAATATAGTAGTTCTGAGGTAAAAATAATTTTCATTTCATGTTCCAAATATATAATATAAAGATTATGAACTAGTGAATTAACTATTACTAATAAATCACATCATGCAAAGTTTTTATATTATGACTTTCGAAATCAATAGTTCATACTTAGAGTAGCTTATGATAATTGCAATGCAATGGAATTGGAATCCGATCCCTTGAATAGCGAGTAATCTGAAAATTTTGATGAATTATAACCGATACCGGAGTCAGAATCTGTATTTCATAGTTGCATGTTCATATTTAGTTGGAATCGAAACTATGAAGATTGTCTTGTCTTAAAACCTATTCCAACGTAATTAACTTAAATATCGACTAGGCAAATTGACCTATATCACGACTAGGCAATTTCTTTTGCTCTTCTTTACTTAACATATGGGTATGAAAGATTTTTAATGTGTGTACTTTACTTTTTTTCTTTACGTAAGATCTTCATTGCATATTCATTACTACTTCTCTTAGCGAAATATTTATTATATATCCTTTTTCTCTTTGCTTTAACAGTAGAAAAAAAGAAGATTAACATCTAAACATATTGTAAGGATAAGAAACTACAACACTATCTCGTACTACTTCGTTCTCAAACAATTCTTCTGAAAAGTTTCAAGATAGATTTATAGTATATTGAAAAACTGTTCGTAGAATATTTGAAGAGCTTAGATCAGAAAGAACGTCGATTAGGCTCAAGAAAAAGGTTTTCAAGGTCCTTCACGATCCTGTAAAGTGTGGTATACACAATATGTCGTACGGGTAGAAGAATTCTTCCTGCTCTTTCAAATTTTTAATCAAGAGGTTTATATCCACTCGCGTCGTCCCAGCGTCGTCTTTCAGCCGCTCGAGCGTCTCCATGACTATTCTTCTCATTTCATTTCTTTGATACTCCCTGTTTCTCAAAACGAACACGACGTCTTCGAAAGCGATTAGGTCCGGGTTGAGGAATGCCCGATTTAAATTTTCTTTTAAGAATTGTCGGAATTTGTTCATTTCGACAGCCGACCTCAAAAACTCTTCTATGTAAGCCTCCTCGCAGTCTTCATCGGTTAAAAAAATATGTTTTCGGCCACTCGTGGCGATCACTCCGTCCGATCTTCTCGTGTCTAAGTAATAGCTAGCCAGAGTATTTAATGAAAATTTCATAATCGCTTGGAAATTAGCGAAATCCATTATTAGTACTTATGGATACCCTTTGAGTTTAATAAAAAAAATTAAACAACTAAAAAATTATTCCCTTTTTTCTTAATGATTTTTTCTACACGATTTGACAGAATTAAGTTGTATATTTTTAAAAGGCTTTTAATAATAGGGAAAGCTGTCTAAATTTTTGATTATTTAAATTGGATTAAAACTTTTGAAATGCTATTACATGTATTCTAAGCACTTCAAATAATAATGCAGTTTCATTGAAATGCAATTTCAAAAAGCAGAAAAGAGAATTTACTTAATGTTATTATAAATTGGCTTAAATTAGCGTTTTTAATGAAATTTCAATATTTGTTTTTATTATACCCAAATATTTCCATAGAAGATAGGTTTGTGTGTTGAAAACCTTTTAATAAAAAAAATATTTAACTTCTTAAAAATATTCATCGCTTTTTCTTAAATTTTCAACATTACAATTAGAACTCTTAAAAGACGATTTTTCCTAAATTTCAACATTTGAAAATTATTGGAAATCTTAAAATTGAGTTTTAACGTATTTCAGCATTTGAAAAAATAATGTGTTTCATTGAAATGGCTATTTCAAAAACAGAAAGTGAATTTGTTAATGTTTTAAGGTGGTCTAAAATTACATTTTAATGAACACTTCAAATATCCTTTCTTAATACCAAATATTTAATTAGTTGTGAAAACCTGGTTTAATAAAAAAAATTAACTTGGTCTAAAATTACGCTTTTTCTTAAAATTTTCACATTACAAAATTTAGAAAACTTCTTAAAAGTACTATTTTATTCTAAAAATTAATCATTTGAATGAATAGTGCTTAAGCATTAAGATTGATTTTTAAACGGTAATATCTGTATGTTTTGAAAAAAAATGTGTTTCATTGAAATGCAATTTGTAAAGAAAAAGCAAGAAAAAGAATTAAAATAGTTTTAGGTGTTCTTAAATTGACGTTTTTTTAATGGAAATTTCAATATTTGTTTTTATATACCAAATATTTCATTAGTTGTGAATAACTGTTTTAATAAAAAAAATTTAACTTCTAAAAAATTACGCTTTTTCTTAAATTTTCACATTTACAAATTTTAGAACTCTTAAAAGACATTTTTCCTAATTTTCAACATGAAATTTTTTTTGGTAAAAATCTAATGAAGACTTTTACGGTATATTTTCAGCATTTGAAAAAAAGTGTTTCATTTGAAATGCTATTTCAAAAAAGCTGAAAAGGAATTTATTAATGTTTTAGGTGTCTTAAATTCTTACTGCAAAAATTGAAAATTTCAACTATTTAAATTTTGATTATACCAAATATTTCATTTAGTTGTGAAAACATGTTTTTATTTAAAAAATTTAACTTCTAAAATTACCGCTTTTTCTTAAATTTTCACGATTACAAATTTAGAACTCTAACAAGTACGATTTTTCCTAATTTCAACATTTGAAAATTTGTTGGTAAATCTTAAAATTGAGTGTTGTACGGTTATTTTGCAGATGTGAAAAAATAATGTTCATTGGGAAATTGCTATTTTCAAAAAGCAGAAAAGTGAATATTTATTAATAGTTTTTAGGTTTCTTAAATTGAGGTTTTTATGAATATTTACGAAATAAATGATTAAATTAATGTATGCCAAATATTTCATTAGTTTTGAAAAACCTGTTTTAATAAAAGACTTTTTTAACTTCTAAAATTACGCTTTTCTTAAACTTTCCCCAAACCAATTACCCGGGGAAAAATTTTTATTAATATTGATAGGAACTCTTAAAAGTACGGTTTTTTCCTAGAATTTTCAACAATTTGAAATCTATTGTTTTAAGTCTATGAATATATATTTATAATGTATTTTTAACGGTATGTTTGAAGATCAAAGTATTTGATATAGAGATTCTAATAAAAGTTTCATATGAATGCAATTTCAAAAAGCAGAAAATTGGATTTATTAAAAGTTTTATTGGGTCATTTAAGATTGACGTTTTTTAATTAAATTTTCGAATATTTGTTTTGATATACTAAATATTTCATTAGTATTTGTGAAAACCTGTTTTTATTAAAAAAATAATTTATTACAATTAATTAAATTTACATTGCTTTTTCTTAAAATTTTCACATTACAAATTCTCTTAACTCCTAAAAGTACGATTTTCCTAAATTTCAACATTTGAAATTGTTTTGTAAAAAGTTAAAATTGAGTTTTATTTTACACTGGTGTGTACTTGGAGTCTTTCAGCATTGTGAAATATAGATAATGTTTCAGTTGAAATGCTATATAATCACGAGACCAGAAAAGTGAATTGTTATTAATAGTTTTAGGCGTTGTCGTGAGAATTAACGTTTTTTTAGAATGAGACACATGTTATCAGATAATTTGTATGTTGACGTATATGAACAAATATTGCATTAGTTGTGAAAACCTCTGTTTGTAAAAAAAAAGGATTTTAACTTCTAAAATTATACGCTCCTTTTGTTATCTTGAAATTGTTCACATTAGCAAATTAGAAATCTTAAAAGGTATACGAGTATTTTCCATAAGAATTTCAACATTATATATTAGAATTTTTTGGTAAACGTTTAAAATTAGAGTTTATTTAACGTATTATTCAGCATTTGAAAAAAATAATGTGTTTCAGTTTGAGAAATTTTGGCGCGATATTGTCAAAAAGCAGAAGAGTAAAAAATTTATTTAATAGTTTTAGGTGTTCTCAAAAATTGACGTTTATTAATTGAAATTTCAATAGATATTGTGTTTCAAAGTGACGACGAAACATTGACTATTGTAGTAGTAAAAAACCTGTTTTAATAAAAAAATTTAACTTCTAAAATTACGCCTTTTTTCTTAAATTTCCACATTACAAATCCAAGATACATATCTGCAAAAGTACAATTTCCTAAATTTTTACAATCATTTGAAATTTATTTGGGTAAATCTTAAAATTGAGTTTTTAACGCGCTATTTTCAGCATTTGAAAAAAATAGAGTGTTTCATTGAAATGCAATTTCAAAAAGCAGAAAAGCGAATTTATTAATAGTTTTAGGTGTCTTAAATTGACGTTTTTTAATGAAATTTCAATATTTGTTTTTATATACCAAATATTTCATTAGTTGTGAAAACCTGTTTTAATAAAAAAATTTAACTTCTAAAATTACGCTTTTTCTTAAATTTTCATATTACAAATTTAGAACTCTTAAAAGTACGATTTTTCCTAAATTTCAACATTTGAAATTATTTGGTAAATCTTAAAATTGAGTTTTTAACGGTATTTTCAGCATTTGAAAAAATAATGTGTTTCATTGAAAAGCAATTTCAAAAAGCAGAAAAGAGAATTTATTAATTTATTGACGTTTTTTAATGAAATTTCAATATTTGCTTTTATATACCAAATATTTCATTAGTTGTGAAAACCTGTTTTAATAAAAAAATTTTAACCTCTAAAATTACGCTTTTTCTTAAATTTTCACATTACAAATTTAGAACTCTTAAAAGTACGATTTTTCCTAAATTTCAACATTTGAAATTATTTGGTAAATCTTAAAATTGAGTTTTTAACGGTATTTTCAGCAATTTGAATAAATAATGTGTTTTTTCATTGAAATGCTATTTAAAAAAGTTAAAAAAAAAAAAAATAATATAATAGTTTTAGGAGTAAATAAATAAAAAACCTAAGTCGTTACATAACTTTATTTTTTAAATAGAATATTACGACAAATAATTGTTTTTAATAATACCAAACAATATATCCAAGTGAATGGTGTATGAAAAAGCCTTGTTTTTAATTAAAAGAAATTTTAACTTCTAAAGTTACGCTTTTTATTTCTTAAATTTTCAAAATTACAAATAATTTTAGAATTTTGTATAATAATAATAAATTCTATCGCTAACAATATTAAAAACAATATATTGAAAATGATTTTGTTTGATTATCTTGATAATATGGATTTGTTATTACAATTTAAAACAACTGAGTTATTATTCCTTACAGCAATTTGAAAAAAAATGTGTTTCATTCATTGCAATGCAATTTCAATAAAGCATAATGAAAGAAAAAAGACATTATTTGCAAACCAGATAGATATAGTTAGGATGTCTTAAATATGACGATGTTTTTAATGAAATTTTCAAATTTGTTTGATAGTATACCAAAGTAGTGTTCTAGTATAAGTAATTAGTGTGAAATAACCTTATTTAATAAAAAAATTATACATTTTTTAGTACTCATAAAGATACTGACAATTTATTACTTAAAGCATTAATAAATCAGTGTTAACAAAATTTGGACCTAAAGTCAACATCGATCATTAAAATAAAACGAGTGTGTGACCCCTTAAATAATATTAGCGAAGCGATGTATATGGAAAATTCTTAGGTAATACATTTTATAAAGATTATGTAGACTCTCTAATACTGAAATACAAGATTTTTACATTATATATCTACTCATATGACGTCCATAAAGACGAGACAAAACAAAAAGAAAAGTGAGAAATCAGTTTTGTGGCATATCTATATATATCAAAACAAAGCCTATAATACTCCTACGGAACATTGAAGAGAAAATCCATAATGTCAAAAAGCTACAGAAGTTAAAATATGATCACTCTAATAGTAGTTAAGTTGATACGTTAAGAAATTGTATAGAGGGTAGCGTATGTGGGTTAGTTATGATTATAATTCTATATATTTGTCTTGATTTTTAGCTTGATATACTCCTTACAATCCTTAATTTCTGTGATTTATATGTGTTAGTAGCACAATGTCACCCAATTTTTTCTAATTGTTGATGTAAATAACAATTAAAAAAGAAGTACTAATTATATCTTTCCAGGATATAACACAATTAACTGTGTCTATTATTACTATAATACAAAATAGTCTCTCAATTTCAAAAATATATACACATAACTTAATAGCGTTTATATATTATATAGCTGTATAAAAAGATACAACGATGTGTTTAATCACACATAAAAACTCATCAAAAACTATATTTGCAATAGTTATATTGGCGGTTAAAGTGTTATATTCACAAATATATATTGGTACAGTTGATTTTTCGATCAATTTGATAGGTCATACACTCATGAGATCAATTTTTAATTTTTACTCTAAATTTTAGAATTTTCTTCTAGATACAAAATCATTTGACATATGGTCCCAGATTGAACGGTTGATTTTATATGTTTGTGCGATGGACAAAATCCAATAATCGTCATTTCTCAATTATGACGCTGCTTTGTTAAAAGGAGGTCGTATAGAAGGAAGCAAATAATATAAATTGTATATTGATATTAAGGAAATTATCAAAAAAATATTGTATAAATATTTTAACAATGAGCCTATTACAGTAAAAGATTTTTTTTAGAATTATCTGAAACAAAAAAATAAAACAATACAACTAAATTTGGGCGTTTATCCCTAATCCGATTTTGAGCCTTTTATAGTTTTTGGGTTAAGAATATCACATATTAATTATTTATCATTAAAATATCATCAATCATTTTACAATGGATAGGGCTAGGCCGATTACTTACAATACCCGCATGAGATATAGTGGCTATGCGGTGAGAATATGTGAGTGGTGCACACGAGTTTTATATAATGTATATTTATTGATTTAGCTGATTAATATCTCGTACTTATATAATGTATTTGAAAAAAAGATATGCAAGAAAAGATTTTGTATGTATTATTATAACTATCGCCACTATCACTTGAGACAAATATTTTGAGAGTAAAATAAAATCATAATTATTGATCATTAAGATATGACAATTGATTCCATGAAGACCTGAACAAAATAGATATAAAAAATGATTTATTATTATTGCGGTGTTAATGTTAATAATACTAATGATCCTATATAAACTCATTGAGAACTCTCATATATATATTTTAATCCTAAGAATTTCAATATAATTTATAGTCTGTAATAGTATGTTAGATTCATACCAATATACATGTTATATCATGAAGTGATGTATATATGAAGAATGCTATTAAAGATGATATAATTTAATCTGATTTGTATTAATAAAAATAATATATAGTACATTACTTAAACGTAATATAATAAAATATGTCACAGGTCATATATTTACTTTATATTATTTAGTTATTTCTTCCATATATATATAAAGTAATAGTATATATATATAGTGTATAAATAAAAATTAACAACAAATTAATTTATATTAAATATATATATTCAAAATAAATAATTATAACAAGATATTAAAATTATATTATACATAAAAAAAGATAACTCAAATATTAAAATAAGAAAAATAGTATAAGACACTCAATATGGTTTGTTAAGCAGATATATAATAATATTAATCTCTCATAACAATAATGTGCTAATATAGTGTTACATACATGAAAAATAACTATATTGATTATATGTCTCCCACCTCCACTCTAATATATAAAAGCACATAAGAAATCGAAAAAAAAAATATATATAGAGAAATTAAAAGGAAATATAGTACTAAAAAAAGTATTATAACGCTATATATATGCCACAAAGACATATAAAGCTAAATAATATTAACATGATATAAATTGACAAGAGTCAACAAAATTATTATTTTCATGTGATTTTTCACTTATTAAAGTATATTTTACCAAAGAAATTATATTATATTATAGTTAAGAACCCTGTTTATAATTAAAAAAAAAAAAATATTAGTTTTTATTTAAATCTTAATAAATAGATCTTAAGCGTCTCTTTCTTAACTAATATTGCAAGCTTGTTAAGACAATCTAATACATTGTTGTGTAGTTATACATCACTAAATATAGTCAATATGCCTCTTATATCTATAAGTGTCACATGATATCGATTCGCATATGAAATGAATTAATCTATTATATATAGTAAAGTCTTCACGATTAATAATAATTACTCTCGTCACAAGTAATAATATTGTATTGATTTATTTACACGAGCATATTTGAATATAGATATAACATTGAACTTATTCCATCTGAAACAAGCCCTCACTTATTCCAAGCAGAAGGTGACCTCGATGTACTAAGCGATGTCTCATCTGATATCCTTGTGTCTCCTCTACTACTCTTGCTACTCCTTTCATTTCTGTATATTGATGTTCCCTCTTATCATCTCTCATTACTTACTTTTCGTCTAATTCTTCCACAAATTCGTAACTTCATATCAGCTGTGGTTGACTTTGCAACTACGTTTTTGGCAGTTCTATGCATAATTACATTCCTCAGTGTATATATTACTACAAAAAAACTTAGTAGACACCCTCTACTCTCTCACCTCGACACAGAATAAGTATAATATGACCAGGGATACATTAGCTTTGACTCTCAAAATATATATATCTAATTTCCGATGGAGCGCATGCATCAAACCATGGAAAGAAATTGCAACCTCAAAACCTCACATTATATGGGACTCATCTGTCCTCACGACTCTATACTTATCACTTACATATTATCTGTAGACTAAGTATTTATAAAGCCTATCACTCATTCACACAAATATATGCCACCTTTTTGATGTTAACTCACCCCACATTTTATATGGTAGTGTTTTTGAAGCGTAAAAATTCCTTGTGTATAGCACTAGATATACATTTCAAACAGCTATCTATATATACAGAAGTAACTTCACTCATATAATCTGTCTGTTTTTAATATATCCACGGATATAAAATAGATACACAGACTAACTCACACATATAGCACTAAAACACTCAGCTCTTAAGCCATAAAAAAAATGTATATTCATTATGACATCTCAAATATTAATTTTTTACTAATATAGAGATAAATATATTATGTTACATATAAATTATACTCTCAATTCATCTGGCTACGACATTATATATCCAATTACTAGTTAATGAATTACTTTTATATTATGGTCCGCTCCTAATATATCATACTTACTCTATTATAATATTATTAACTAATATTAATTATAATTCATTCAATTTTTTAATTCTACTTTCTTTACATACTGAGCTTTTTATTCTTTAAAATTTCCACATTACAAATATATTTAGAATCTTAAAATCTGAGCGTAATCATGAGTTCCTTGCTCATATTGCGAAAACACCTCTCTAATAAATACCTACCGATATTATGTATATGTCGTGTAGATAATCTGATTATATCTTACTTGTGCTATTTCTATTGATATCAGAAAACCAAGACTACGTGTGAGTAAAAAAAAATCTAGCACTGCATAATGAAGTGCCAGTGTAGAGAAATCTGTAAAGGCACAAAGCGGACTTATTATTCACAAAAAAACGATCGAAGCCCAAGTGAAACACTATTCTAGCGAATTAATATGAGTTTTTGTACAAGGTTGAGCTAAAATGTGGACATCGTTTATATATCCTCTGATGCTATCCGTAAGCTCTGTTCCATTCCAGTTTTGTTATATATAAACGTTTTAACCAAAAGTAACACATGTATAGTCCTTCCCACTAGATCTGGATGCACACATAAGACAGACTCGCGAGTTTTTTTACCTTACAAATTACTAATTAACAAACAAGATATGTATTATCCCTACACATAAGCATTAGCTCAGCGTTCTTATACTTCTAGAGACGTGGGTATTCTCACGGTATGATAGACCTATACTTGTAGCATAACTCTACTGTAAAATGAGTATACTCTCCTATATGATTTTTCTAACGTACATTAGATCTTTTGTCCTGCTGAGCGCTGCAGTCCCCCCACTATATTATCATAGATGAATGCTTGATTAGGTATTAGGTAAGATATCCTATACTAATTGTATAGATTTATTTATATTTTAACCTGTATTAGTGAGTATTACAGAGACAATCTCCATTGAATTATCGCCTTGTGAGCCGGTGTAGCTTCATAATATACTATATATTGTTCTCGATAGATAAATAATAAGTGAGTCTGTTTCTCATGAAATTCTCTGTATATATGCAAAAACGACACTGAAAAAGGTAGAAATTTATTAATAGTTTTAAGGTGATGATGTTCTCAATAAAAGTTTGCGACGTTTCTAAATAGTACTAGATTTTTATAGATATATTTATCTTTATGTGAGCGCAAATATAATCATTAGTAATTGTAGATAAACCTTATTTAATTTAATAAAAATTTAAACTTCTTAATTCTATATTTATTCAAATGTTTTTCACTATTACATATAAATTTATTTAGAAACTCTTAAGTTCGTTTCGATTTTTCCTATAATTTTCTAATCATCTTCCTGATTTGAAATTATTTGGTAAAATCTTAAAAATTGGTGATGATATTAACGTTATTTTCAGCATTGAAAAAATAAATGTTAGTTATTCATTGAGAATAAAAGTCAATATTACAAAAGCAGAAAGTGAGTCAGAATTATTAATTTATATAGTGTCCTGAAGATTTGAACTGTTTATTATATGAAATATTCAATATTTGTTTATTATATACTCACAAATATTTAAATTATAGTTTTGTATATTTTATGTATTTTTAATAATAAAATAATATTAACTTATCTTAATAATTTCCCCCACTTTTTTGTCTCTTAAATTTTTTCAATTAATTTACAAATTTAAATAATTTTTAAAGATATAGAAATTGATCTTTTTCCATTACAATTCAAATGCCGTTTACCGTGGCAGTTATAGCGCAATTGGGTCGTGAGTTTTTAATATAACGGGGCGTAGATCGTCTGAGCACATCTCTATGAAAAAGAAAACAAAAAGCAGCAAAAGAATATGACAAAAAGTGGAAATAATGATTCATGAAAAAGACCCAATTCTGTTTCCCTCACAAATCACAGCTGAACATGCAGAATTTAGCTCAATTTAACCATAGAAGTATGTAATGAAACTTTCGTCGTCAAGTTGCAGCTATTATAATACCACACCAAACATCTATCAATCTTTAATTGTGGAGAGAACCACTGGATCTGGTTACTCAAAAAATCTTCACAACCCTTCTATATAAATTAGTGCATTATGTCTCTGTTTACAATTCTTCACAGGGTTCCATCATCCTTGCCACACAAAGTTAGAACCTCTTAGACACAATCAATCCGAATTATTTCTCCTACAACTATTCAACACATATATACGACATTCACAGCCTATTGCGGTCGTCATCTTAAATAATTGTGAGTTTATACATTCCCCTGTCTAATTTCCGCAGACTTTCGTGAATATCCATTAAATGACTTTCATATTTCTACATACCTCCAACCTATTTTTCTCTTTCCAATAGAGCAAAGAAACATACGATCACACACTTTCATTCTAATCTTAGTGTGGTCTTAACTTCTGCACCTTTTATGTAATGCCTGTTCAATCTTTGTTTTAGTATACCAACCTCATTCAACACACTACGCTCAGTAGATCAATAAACCTTACAGTTTTTAATAAAAAACCAATCTTTAACTATAATTCAAAACCGAGATATACCTCTATTTCTCTATCCCTATATATCCACTCAATGACCTACAAACTCATTTATGACCAATTAAAAAGGACGATTTCCCTAAATTAACCATTTGAAACTTATTACATTCTATTCTCTCTAGTTTATATTACAACATACTCTCTTTAAATTGTATTCTGAGTTTCTAACCCACGAAATCTTTTGATGTATATTTTTTATTAGAAAAGTTAATGTGTTATCTATGTAAACTGACGAAATTACCAACAACAGCAGAAAAGAACGTGCAACAATATGCAAATAGTTTTAGGTGTCTTAATGTGACGTTTTTTATTGTAGTTATTTCGAAATAATAGATTATTTAAATATCACCACCACAACAGATATTACCATTTAGTTAGTGATAAATACCATGAGTATTAATAGATAAAACAAAGATTATGAAAATACTTTTATCTAAAAATACCAAAACTTCCAATTCTTAAAATTGTTACATCTATGGCAAACGGCAGATTCCATTTTAAGGAGCATTAGCATCCCCAAGTCACTATTTATTCCTTTTCATCTTCGGCTTTTTGTCTATGACAAAATTCTTCTTGTTGGTAATCTGTGAATAAAATTAGCGTTTTTACTTGAAAGCCACATTACACAGCGTCATGTACTTATCAGCAATTTGAATAATAATAATGGTATATAATAATAATCTAAAAATGACTATTATTATTCAAAATAAGTCATAAGACAAGTGAATTTATTAATAGATTTTGGTGTCTTAAATTATGTACTATTTATTTATAATGAATATATTTCAATATTTGTTTTTATTGCCGAAATAAGTGTTATCTTTTGACATTAAGTACTGTGTACAGGAACTTTGACTATTTAAATACACGGATGCTGCTCCATTATTCTAAAATTATACGACTTAAACCATATTGATATATTTCACAAAACCTGTAATAAATTTAGAACTATAAAAAGTACGATTTTTCCTCAATTCAACAGTTGAAATTATTTGGTAAAATCTTAAAATGAAGTTTTAACGGTATGTTCAGCATTTGAAAAAAATAATGTGTTTCATTAAATGCTATTTCAAAAAGAAAAAAGATTTATTATATAATTATTTATATAGTATGTACTAAGAATTTATAACGCGCATGGTGAATATAATAGCAAAATTTGTCAGTTATCTTATCTTTGTTGAATAATTACTTTTGTCACTATAACAACGAAGCGACATTTTAGTGAAGAATTTAATAAACGATTCAAACAAAACAAATTGATATATCACTGCTTTTTTTTTTCTCTCTATCAATATTTATCTGAATAACATCGGAGTTAACCACAAAATTTTCCAAACTATATACTAAATTAACAAAGTTAAGGGATGGCATGAAATCTCCCATGTGCGTTCCCTTCAGAAGCCAAACAAGTGATGCAGATAAAATTAATATGTTTAAAAATGTAATGTAAGGGAAAGGTAATAAATACTCTATATTGACATTATTTATGATTCCGGAATTGCTTATATTTCTCGGGCAACTTAATGGGACAACCGGAACAAATGGGTAAATTGGATCTAAAAATCTTATGGCTCTACACCAATAATTTCAACATAAAGCCTCACGAAACAAGCTTAATTTTATTCACAAATTAATTATTTGTAACTTCATAAAGCCTATAATTCATATAAATGTACACGCTATAATATAATGAAAAAAATTTTCATACAATAGTACTATTTGTAGAATTAATATTATTCACAAACAATTCTATTAATATAGGTGATGTTTCAAAACATTTCTTATGTGTAAATAAAAAAGTATTTTATAATCTTCGCAAAAATTCACACAGCGTCTTCTCTTTATGTAAATATCTTTTCAAGGCATCAAACATTTAATTCTTATATCACCCATTGAGGTAGACCTAAGATTAACATAGAGTTTTACCCTTAAAGTTGTTAAACAATTACGAAAATATTGTGGGAAATATCTTAATAAAATTTAAAATTGGGTTTTTAATGAGCTTTTCAGCATTTAAAACTAAATATTATGTTTATCCATTATGATACTCGAAATATATTCATAATAAAGTCAGTAATAAAGTAAATTATATTATAATTATTTAAGGAATATATTCTATGTGTAAATTAATGTTATTTACTAAAGAAGTTTCAATATTAATTTTTATTTTTGTTTAGCAAGTATTAAATTTTAATATCTTCTGTATAATTAAAGTCTACTATGAAATAATAAACTCTCGTTTAATTGAAATTAATGCCAAAATTTAAAAACTCTTCAATAAAATATAAATATGCTCAATTAGCTTGAACGTCTCACTTTTATTATTCATTTTATTAACCTGAAAAATTAATAAGAGTGTTTCACATGAGGAATTTTTAATACATGAGAAATGATATCTAAGAAACACAAAGTTAGAACTCATATTTGTGATATCTAAATACAATGACAAAGCTATTTTTTATAACACCGAGTATATACTATCAAGAGCACTATTAATAAATGAAAAAGAGTAATTGAGATGATTATACAAATTATAGAGTAGAGTGACACAACTTTGCTAAAAATGACGCTAGAATTAATGTCGAAATCAATATTAATAAAGAGCGATATTGTCCAAGCGAGGGTGTTGATTGTGACAAATATTTAACGTTAGCGAATAGTTATCTGAATAATTTGAAATTATCTTCTAGAAACTTTTACTATCAAATAAAGATTAGACTCCATTACATGTAGATTGTAAGAAAAACACAATATATTATAAAAAAAAATACTCCTAACTTCTCAAAAAATCTCAGCCTTCCTACAACAATATTTCTCATTAATCACAAAATATAAGCAGAATTTAACTCCACTTGAAATAGGTGAATATCGATATATTTGCGCAATGTGTGTCATCCAATTGAAAAATTTAAATAGGTTGGGTAGTTGAAATATTCTAATAATTGGATGTTGTTTAAGCCTAGGGCTTCTGTATATCCTCCGAACAAAAAGTATGTATGAGATAGTGAGGCGTGGTTGTAAGATAAATTGAGTGTCTATATTTATAAAGATTGAATTATTTTGAGTATTGTTCCCAAATATCGGAGATTGAGCAACAGTGTCTATAAAAGGCTGTGATGAAAATATGTGACTCATTTGAGTTTTAATAAGTTTTCAAATCGGTGTTAATATTATTGTGGTAATTGAGGTATATGAAAAATTATCTATTAGAATATGTGTGTGCTGTTTATATTACCAAAATTCGGTACTAGTAAAATTGTGGTGAAAACCTGTTTTCAATTAGATATGAATGGAGATGAGTGTTAAGAAAGAGGAATAACCTACCTATTATATGCAATATGTTACAGTTTTTCTTTTGTGTGCTAATCGGGAAGAGTTTGAGAAGATGGTAGAGAGGTTGGCCAGGGTGTGAAAAGGAGGGGCTTGAAAGTTTTCCACTAAAATTGCTTAATTGATAGAAAACCCTCCTTCCTTCCATTTTCGCATTGCAATGCGAAAATATCAGTCCTAAGTTAATTAACTGCCACAAATTCGAATCATTAACAATAAACATTGAAATCCCAAGTGAGGAACGAACCGGGGGCCCCGGCCTCCGGCCCGGCCAAAAAATCAGGAAAAACCGGGTTTTTCTACCGAGGTATAAAAAAAAAAAAAAATATATAAAAAATCTGAATAAAATAAATTAATATAAATAAGAAAAGTCTTGATTCCAAATTCAACATAAAAAAAAAATATATTTTTAATTACCAATACTCCTTTGTACTAACTTTAACAAACTTAGAAAAACCATACCTAAAAAAATATAATAAAATTTTTTTTTTGTATTTACTATGATTTAAAATTAAAATATGATTAATAATTTCCAGTTTTTAACATAAAAATATTCGACATTTGCACCATATCAAACCTAAATTCGGAAAGGAAATAAAAATAATTGTTAAAATATTAATGTATTTAGATCTGTTAATATATTTTAAATATCTTCAAGAAAATAAAATATTTTCCGAAATCTCTTTCCAAAATTTATTTATTTAATTGAATTAATATATTATATATATTAATATATATATATATATATATATATATATATATATATATAAGTATATATGTAATATATAAAATACCTAAAATATTATTATTATTATATAATATACTATATATATATATAGTATATAATATAAATATATATATAATATATATATATATTTTACAGTTGGCACCACCACTCAGGCAGAGCCCTATTCAAGGACGGGGTGTTGCACACATCAGTTATTCATCAACTAACGCATAACTACGCAGATGAGCACAGACGTCAGCCCTAAAGTGAGGAGGGAGATTAAATCAAGCAGGAAACACAGAAGAGGAAAGAATTCAACAGAATAGAACTGGTGCAGGAAAGAAGGAAAGCACCACAGCAACAAGCTGTGAATTACCAATTCAACCACAAAACTCATTGCGCCGACAGCAGCACCCCCTTGTGCTACGAGGCGTCGTATCGAAAAGATGGTGGTACGCGAGTGATAAGTCCCTCGAGCCACCGGCCGCTCTTAGAAAACTCTTAATTCGTTACCTACTTAGATAAAAGAGATAAAGCTACACAACAATCGAACGCCGCAAAGAAAGAGCGGTTTTCAAGTTGAAACTGGAAAGTGCCCACAGAACAGTTTATAAGCCGTTTTAGTCTTTGACTCGATCCCTACCAAAAGCATACCGAACGTGGTAAAAACCTAGAGCCCCCCCAGATATGTAGTAGCCCTAGTTCATAAATATCTCCTTACAAGGCGGATAGGCTCTGTTATAGCTGGAGCAACTGAGATTTACAAACGGCATAATATGTTTTCAGCCTAAAACAGACCAGTTTCTTATTTTTGCCCCCTAGCAACCGTGGTAAAATCTTAAAATTGAGTACACTCTGCCCGTCTGTTTTTAACACATAATTCAGCATTTGAAATAATAAAATAATGTTGTGTTCATGAAGAATTCTTATGTCTATTTCTCAAAAAAAAGCCAGCCAAAATGTTTAAAATTTATTAATTCGTTTTTGTTATGATACTAAAAGTATAAATGTGTTGGTACCTAAAATTTACGTGTGTCTTCCTTATAAGTAGAAGTTAATTCTTGTTTCATAAGTTAATTGTTTTTAAATTTAAATATATAACCAGAACTCAAGTGTCATATTAGATGGTTAGTTTCTATTATGGTCTTTTATACACCTATTTAATTGAGGTTCTTACAAGGATGTCTAGTAGGCATATCCCTGCTTCAAATGCCACACGCTCTTCAAGATCGCTTTCTTTTATAAATTTTACGAAATGGCGACAAATAATTATAATGTAACCTAGGAAATGCTAGGATGGGATTGTGCTCGAAAATTATCACCACCTCAGTCAATCCTTCTCCATCATTTGAGAGTTAGTGACCTTTGGTGGTGAAGTTTAAGTGACTATAAAATTGTCTCTTTAAGACGCACTGTCTTCTCTTAATTAATTTGTTAATTGATTCTTAATTTATTCTTCCTAATTTTCTATCTTGTGACTTCGACACTCATGGCAATTTGCAATAAAATTCATGTGCTGCTTTTTATATCCTAAGTCCAGTGACTATATTAACTCTCTCGACTATCTAAATTCCAGTATAGAGTTCATTTTCTCATCATCTTTCTATGATATCATCATTCTGGGAAATTTTAATTGACACTACGGAGATTAGGTGGAAAACTTGACTACTAATTTTCTATATATAATAACCTTGAGGGGTTAATTCAGTTCCCAACTCGCATTCAAAGAAGGGTAGCACCTATTATAAGAGGAAAACTTTTAAAGGTAATTGCTACCTAGGATCCGGCCGAAGGATTGAACCTGGGCCCTTGACATTTTATTCTTATCTCTGTATTTTTCAATATATAATTTCTATACAATCTACTTTATTTAAGTGGCTTTTGAATTTGGTGATATTGCGTTTGTGTCATATTGGTGCTTCAAAATAGTTGGAATGATAGTTTGAAATGATAAAATGCTTCTGATAGAGAGATCTTCCAGAATGAGCAGAATGAATAACCGTGGTGATTTTCTATGACATGTAGGTATAAAGTCCATTTTTTCCTTCAACGCAAATTCTCAAATCTTGATTTAACATAGACTTTTGTAACGCAAATTTGTCCACTGCATGCTACCTTATGGAAGTAGCTTTGTTTTCGAACTCCAGAATATCAAGCTATTTTTATTTCATTCCCCAATCATATAAATACTATTCGTTACAAAACTCAATAATTATTTATTTTTGTTAAAATGCAACAATCTCTCTGCTTACCCATTTTCTAGCCCATTCTTCACTTTGTTTTTAAATGCCAAATCTATTGATTTTACTACTTTCCCCCATCTTGTTTCTTCCGAAGGCTTCACATCTGTTTTACCATCTGCTAAAACTAAAATCTTCGCTCAGACATTTGCCTCTAACTCCACTTTAGAAGATACCAACTCTATTTAGTCTCTACAACATTCTCGAATCTATTCATGCTTAATAACGTAATTTCTTCAATGAATGTGATTACTCACTCTAAAGCAAATTGAAGTGATGGATGCGTATCTTTATTATAGTTCTCAAACCTTGTACTTCCAATCTTACATCCTGCTTTAGTAAGCTATTTAGTCTCTGAGTATCAACTTATGCATTTCTTTCTCCCGGTGGAATCATGCTTTCAATCATCCTAAATATAGAATGAACCTCTGTTAACTCTAAGATTTTGAATATATTCTAAACTGGTTGATTTGGAAACATCCTCATTTCTCTAATTTTAACTCAGAACTCGTCTGATTACAGAAATAACACGCTATTTCCTTTTCATAATTATTATATTAATTATTCAATAGGGATTACAATAAGTATTTTTCTGTAACTCACATATAAAAATTTTCATCACATTTATATATATATATAATATATATATATGATATATATGATATATATATATACATAATATATATACTATATATATAGTATATATATATATATATATATATTATATAGTATATATTTATATATAGGTAGTTGGACAGGGTATATAACTTTCTGGGAGGGAGGACTCACAAAATGTTTCTTATATAGGGCCTATAAGCATTGCTTTATATAGCTTATTCAGACTAAGTAAAGTATTTATAAATAAAATCCACTCACCTATAGTAACACATATTTTTATTAAGAATATATTGAGGTTTTGTAACACACACAAATGTAGATTTAGATATAATGAGGAAATAAAGTACTACATATTTACTCCAGATTATTTATGGATCAGTAAGTAGAATATATGTACTTGATATAAACTTATAGTGAGAGAGGATATTACGGATTTATATAAATTATTAATATATATAATGAGTTTCAAAGCTTATAATTTTAAGTGATTTTTTATAGAATTTATTTAATGACATATTTATTAATTATATTTAATAATTTTTAAATAGAATCATATAATCAAGAATTTGGGAATATTGTGAACAACACATTGAATATGGATCTATATATAAATTACTATAATTATTTATTAATTATTATTCATAATAAATGGGGTACAGGATATAATACAGATTTAATATAGTAAAGCATGGGTTACTTTATAATATGATATTACATTGATTTATAAAAGGTATTTCATTAGATATCTCATAAAATAAAAAGTTAATGAGAACCCACAAATAATACTAATAACATAATTTTTTGATGTGATTTTAAGCTCTGGGTATTTGTAACTCACTACTATGGATATGATTTCCGGGTAGCCTTATAAACATGGGTTTGATATATGCTGGTATTAGTTCTAACTATGTATATCTATGTGAACTCAGTTGCATAGTAACATTATGACTTGAAAAAATTAGATTTTTCTAAAGTTCAAGACATGTGTCTATAGTTCAGTTAAGTATCTAAAAGTTTAAGTTAAGTGTAAGTTTTTAAGTAAATTTATTATGGTGTCTTAACTGATTAGTGGCGAAAGAACCTTCTGTGCATACCCTATGTGGTACACAACAAGTTTTCAAGTCACACTAAACATTTCGATATCTCTTATTTATCATATTCCTTTACTTTAAACTTCGATTTGTCTGAACTCCTCATGAATCTTTTCTTCTATACTCGCAGAAAATATGCATAGAATTCATACTATAATTAATCAACACTACGGTGGATCCATTATGATTTAATGAATTTAGTGGAGTATATACTAAATCATAAGCCTATAATAAACATAATAGGCATTTTAGTAACACCATTTATTAATAATATATTTTTTTTATTTATTTTATTTTAATATATAATATAATTAGATTATCATATAATTCTTATATTATTTTAAATATATACTATATCCTTTATATATTAGTGGAGATACTTTATGTCACTTGTAACATAAAAATTTGGCTTATTGAATGTAATAACTTTTAAATTATTTATTATTAATAAATAATTATTATAAATTAAAAACATTATTATATTAATAAATTAATTATAATAAGTACCAAAGGTTATGATGAGGACTTTGGGAGTTATGAAGGAATGAGATTTATATTTTATAAAAATTAAGCATTACGAAAATATATTAATTGGCATTTGATTTTAAGGAGCCTTTGAGTTCTCATCATACGTTAGCTAAGATATAGAGCTAAAAGTCCGATATGACTCTAAGCAAGAGAGTCGTAGGGCTTTATCTAACGGGATAATGTGCAGGTCTACTCTCGAAAATATACGATTAGAAAGAAAATAGAGAACCTTGCTCCTATGAAGACGATGGAACTAGAAGTAGGTCAAATAAAAATATTTCAGTTAAGTTGTGAGAAAGTGCAGATTACTGTATTTTTAAGGGTGACGGACCCTCATAAATTTACGTTTTAGTTTAGGCACCATCCATAAAGTGTTCAAGGTTATCTAGCGAAGTTGTTTTATTTGGGGTTTATGTTAGCGAAAACTACCACAGAACACTAATCCGTGTCTACCTATAACTAATCTTAATCACTTCACACTTAAAGGAAGATTGTTGTGGACGGGAATAAATACAAGCGTATGTTCACTATATCACCAAGCATAGTTTCCAGGCAGCCGAGGAAACATTTTGGTGTGGAACAGGCTTGTTCATGGCCACAACGGGCGACCTCATAAATTACGGGTTTTTTAAAGATCCGATCTTTAGGGCGGCACTTTTCTACGTTTTCAACGATTTACCTACGTCAAAACACTTCCAGTAGTGCTACTTGTCTTGTGCGAATATACTCGATTTCCGGGGGGAAATTCAGATTAAATCGGTCGGCTTTGCGTGCGGAGAAATAAAATAAACTGGTTGTGGGGTAACAATCATAAACTTTTTTGACACAGAGGCAACAAAACATGTGTCGGGAGAGCGGTCTTATGGCGCAAATTTAAACATTAAATTTTAATTTTATTATTTAAGGTATACTAATTTAATCGTAACCATCATTCAAGAGACTATCATATATTAGAATTTTGAAGAGAGATGCTTTGTGTTTAACAATATTGCCAGTTGTTCTCCTGATCGGGACGAGAGGGTATCGTTTACCAAGGTCTTCAAGATGTCGCTTTGAGTGCTTTAAGTTTTTGTCAATCTTGTAATTTGATTTTTTGCAATTCGAAGCGTTAAGAGACATCTGTTTTAGGCACAGGCTGTGCACATAGGAAGTGTCATTAGAACGCAGGCCATGTGATATATTGGACTCATCGATTGTCATGGATAGAGTAAAAATATTGTTCCATAAGTGAGTTACATATGTAAAACAAACAATCGATTTTCGTCATCCACGCTTACTCACGACAGTACGACTCAATTTTTAAATATAATAATTTTATAAGAGGTTTTATTTCTGTTTTTTTTTATTTATTTTTTAAATTACTTTTTTTAAGGTCAGAGCACATTGGAGAATTTAACGATGTTATGTTAAAGTATTTGAAATTGCCTCAAACACATTAATTGATCTTTAATGTGTGACGTTAATAAACATTTTAAACTAAAAAGTCAACATAACATGTATTAATTCATAACTTGAAAAATCGTTTTGTCTACATCATCTTCAAGATTTTTGTTTGACAAAAGATCCCCTCAAGTTAAGAACCGCATCGTTGGGCTTAGTATTTTTGATTAAAACTTTCACGGGATTTTGTCAATACCAGATTGAGATTATATTTTATATATATGATATTAAATAAGTAATAGTATATATAGTATATATATAATTTATATATATTATAATATGAGAACATAGTTAGACATTATATTATAGTATATTATATAATATATATGATATATAAGTATATATAGTAACTATATATATTTGACGTATATATATAGTGCGATACTAAAGAAGTTACCCGCAAATTCATTCGGGAAAAAATCAAGAAGGGTACAAGAAAGACTGATAGACATATGAATCAGCGTATGAAATTTGGGTATGGAAATATGGAAAAAATTCCTTTTTTTAAATATTTTTTTTTATATCTCCAAAACTAGATAGGTAGAATAAAACTAATAACATCTTGGAATCAGGCGGTATAAAAGTTATTTAGGGGCTCGACCGATGGTGGTACAGAGGGGACGTTTTCCGATACCCAGTGGGAGGGCGGAGGAACCCGCGACACCCAAATACGAAAGAGACGGGTCGGGAATACACTCGTTTCGATGGTAGGGGGAATAGTCCTACGCCGGCGTCCCAGGATGGCGAGAGACTCTGAACTCTTTGCATCTGCGTTTAGTCCCTGGGGTATTTCTTTAGTTAAAAAAAAAACAACTTTTTTTCATACATATTTCTACTGATTCTAAAAATTTATTAGTTTTCTGTATCTTCGTATTTGGGAGATATAAAAAAAAAATAAAAAAAAAATAATAAATTTTTTTCATTTTCTACAAAATTTCATTACGCTTATTCCATATATGTTATCAGTTTTCTTGTACTATCTAGTTTTCGAGATATCATGCGGGAAACTCTTAGTTTCACTATATATATATTGTATATATTATACTGAATTAATAGTATAGTTATATTTAGCGATCATATATTATATATTATATATATATTAGTATATATATATATTGATATATATATATATAGTATATATAATGATTCAGTAGCTGTATATTGATAGATGAAGTATATAATATATATAAAATTCGACCAGCATCAGATGTAGGAGGTGGTAAACCAGAAGGGAAAGGAGAGAGAAGCACAAAGGAACAGGTAAAAAAAAAAAGAAAGAGTCGAAGAGGTTAATGGAGAGAACTGAATATATAAGAAGAGAGAAGGAGTGGAGAGAGAGGAGAGAAGTAGAGAAGAGAGAGAGAGAGAGAGAGAGAAGAGAGAGAGAGAGAGGAGAGAGCTGAGAGACAGGAGAGAGAGAGAGATAGAGAGAGAAGAGAGAGACCTGAGGAGGCCTCGACTCGCCAAGTTGTGTGCTCAGTTTTTCTCATTTTCTGTTCTTTCGATTCAGTTGCTCATGAGCCGCCAACTAACATGGTACAATAATTATTTTATCAACCAACTAATTTTTTTTAACTATTTCCCTCAATTTTAACTTTAACTTCAGTCGGTAAAAATATTTTAATGTAACGATATTGGTAGCAAAACAACGCGCGCGCTTCGCCACATAAGTATATGACTAAATATATATAATATTATATAATATATATATATATAATATATTATATATATTAATATTAATTTATAGTATATATATAATAATATATTAATAATCTGTGATTCCATAATAAACAGATAAAAAAATATTTCACGCCAAGGGTGATTAACATATATAAATATATGTTTGAGGCGTGTGCAAAAATTTATGTATATTAATTTTTCATTATCATTACGGAATATTTATAAGTTTTTTTTTATTTTCCCACTTTTTAGAACTCGAGCCGCGGGGACAAAGGGGAACGAAGTCCACCCGTCGTCCACCGGAGTCCGAGAGACCCAGACTCCTGCCATCTTTGCGGTTACAATATGGTATTACTTAGTAGAGCAACCCATATAGAAATTTTTGAACATAATTTTTCCTTAACAGATATTCAAATGAACCGTAAGATGACAAGGAATCGGTCTCTCGGACTCGTGGGACGACGGGGACTTCGTCCCCTGTCCCGTAGAGCTCGAGCCCAAAATGGCAAAAAAACCTTAAAAAGTTTCAAAAAATTTGCATATGTGAAAATGAAAAATAAAAATTGAGGAATATTTGCATGAAAACATGTACAGATGAAAAAAAATATGAAAATAAAGTTCATGAATCACTGATTTCGTTTGTTATAGGCAACTTCAACACACAGCACATTGAACACCCCCTTAACACACTACACACACACAACACACACAACACACCCACACAATATATATATATATATATATAAATATATCACTATATATTGCAAATGATTACTACATATACTATATATCATATATAATATATTTGTTATATACTATCCTGTATTTCTTATGGTTTAGCGCGCTAATCCTATACACCAAATGCGGTTGCGTTAAGGATTGTTATGATAGCTTGTTAAGTATTGTTAGATAAGGATTAATTGATTAACCAACGCTACTTAACAAACACTATCATTAATCTAAACGCTCGCCATCTCTGTTCCCTAAGCGATACATCTAACCTATAAAAGTCAATATATGAGTATATATATAATATATAATATATATTTATATATATATAGTTAACTATATATATATTAATAATATAATATATATATATAATAAATATAGTTTAAGTAACCTATAGAGTATTATATATGTATGACTAATAATTATAATAAAATAAATAATATAAATATTATATTATCTATATAATATATATATATAATATTGTATATATATATAATTAATATATAATATATATATGATATATATATATATATATATATATATATATTTATTAATATAATATATATATATAGTATATATAAGGGCTTCCTTTTAAAGGAAGTTACATAAAAAGACATGAATTATCGAAAAATCGTCGAGGGCTACTCATGCACCCTGGCAGGTGTTCAGTGTCATGAAAACTCCAATAGAAGGGACGCTAGTTACACAAGTGCTTCTTTATCATGTTAAATTTTTGCTAATTTTATTAAAATTTTAAAAAAAATTTAAGGGCTCGAGCGCGAACGGTGGGACAGAGGGGGAGCTTCGTCCCGTCGGCTCCCCTGAGGCCGAGAATACTGACTCTTCCATCTGCGAGTTAATCTGGGTTATGTCCTGTTAGTTAAAAAAAATGTTATTGCACTTGACGAACTATGCCTTGAAATGACGAAAAATCGTTCCATGTTCGTTCGATTATATAATCGATTAACTCCTTTTAATAGGCAAGTTCATATATATTATATATAAATCATATATATTTATATATATATATAATATATATAAGTATATATAATATATAATATTATAATATATATATATATATAAATATATATATATAATTATATATATAATAATAATATATATATATATTATATTATATATATATATATATATATATTAATAGTATAATTATATAAATATATATATTATATATATATATATATAATATAATATACATATTATAACTTCTTACTCAGCAGGTAACATTATCAGTCTTGTCAGATTGCGTAGTCTTCTTCCACGGTAGGTCACCATTTCTCTCAACGTTTCACGATGTTTCGAATGGTGCCTCGCATCACTCTCCACTTCGTCTCCACTTCTTCTCGCCTCCACTCCAAGACGTCCTCGTCACGGCGCCTCCCCAACTTCCAGATGTCCCAGCACTCCAGTTGGGCTTTTAGTATATTCTTTATCGCACATGCCCATGCCTCTTCTCTCTCCGTCTTACTTGTATATTTATCTTTCTATCTCATCGCTCTTTCCAAAGCATTACCCTCAAGGGCCTTCAATCTTCCGTTGCCTGTATATCTTTCTTGTAATGTCTTGTTGCCAACTCCCATATATATCAATGTGGGCTATATATTATATATAATTATTATATAATATATATAATATAAAATTATATAATAATTATATATATAATATTATAATATAATATAATAATTAATAATATATAATATATATATATATAATAATATAATTAAAAATATATATATATAATATATATATTATAATAATATATAAGTATATATATATATATATATAAAAATAAATTTTATAATAATAAATATATATATATATATATATTATAATAGATAATAATATAATATATAAATATATATATTATTATATATATATATAATATATATATATATATATATATTATATAATATATATATAATATATTTATATATATAATTATATACTTATTAGATATATATATTATATATATATTATATTTTATATAGATAATATATATAATTATATTATATTAGATAAATATACTATATAATATATATATTAGTATATATTATATATATATATATAATAATATATATAATTAATATGATATATAGTATATATTAAAATAATATATATTATATATATATATATAATAATTATATAAATATAATTATTATTATATATTATATATTAATATATTATATATAATATAATAATATTTATATATATATATATACAATAATATATATCTAATATATATATATAAATTATATTATATATTAATAATATATATATATATATATTATATATATAATTATAATATATATATATAGTATGATTTTGGTTGGAGGTAAAAGTAATTAAAAAAAAAGAGAAAGAAACAACAAAGATTTTAAAGGAAAAATGAAGAAAAGAAGAAAGATAAATATATTCTGTAAGAATACATAATTAAATCTGAAGAACATGGTTTAAGAGAGAATGAACTGCAACAGCTGAATGAGCAATGTCAAGTAAGGAAAATCTCATATGAAAGAAGAAAAAAAAGAAAAAACGTTAATTAAAGATGTATTATTATTTTTATCATAATAATAACATATTAATAAGTTAGCACAATATTAAAAAAATTCCGGAAATTGTCACTTATTCAAGGATACCCACGTAAATTAGGTAAATTCTAGTATTTTGAATCTAATATATTTCTGAAATTTTCTAAGTTCAAGAAAATTTCTGTTCCAAATTTCAGTAATTTTTTAAAAATTGTTTATGGCTAACTTTCTGGTCATAATCAGAAGCTTGCACTTAAAAAATTTTCTTAAAAAACTTAACTTAACTTTTCTGAACTTAGAAATTTTTTCAGAAAATATTTAGATCAAATACTAGAAGATATTTAGCGCGAAAATTATTTCGTATAGTTGGAGATTAACGTAATCTGACGAAATATCGAATATTTTCGATAATCGTTTTTTAAAAATATTTTTCCTGCAAGAAATTTTATAAACAAACCTCTGGCCTCAGCATGGGGTCTCTATTCTATCCCTCTAATACGATTTTTTTGTTTAAATTTGGTTTAGGACAGATTAAGATTATGATGTTTTGTTAAGTATACACAGAAAATCTGTCTACTTTACAAAACTTATCATAACTTTACTTATTTTCGAACGTAAAATGAAATATATATGAAAACACGAAACACGTTCCTTGAGATCTTTCTCCTGAGGCAAATTTTTTATTACATTTGCGGCAGGTTATTCATACATTTCAAACATGCGATTAAGTTTAAAAAAAAATTATGTATTCTTTTAGAATTACGGGGCTAAACTCAACTTGCCTTAATTTCTTTTAAGGAAAAAATTGAATTCAACTTAAAATTTGATCATTACCAGTCCAAAGTTTGCATACATTTGTCTAGGAATCATTCTAGTCCTGAAAGGGGATTCACCAAACAGCTTTATGGGGATGAGAATTGGATATATATTATATAATGTTGATATATATATCGATATATTAATATTTAAAATATAATTAATATAATATAATATATATTATATAATACTATTTATATATATATATATATATATATATTTATATATATATAATATATATAGTATTATATATAATATAATTAAATATATATATTATATTATATAATATATATACATATAATATATATCATATATAAATATTATATAAATATATATAAATATATAAAATGTGATATATCGATATCATATTTAAAATATATCAAACGCTTTCGAAGCATAGGCTAAACATCGATATACGTGTTCTTAAAAACTATAGTATATATATTAGTAATATTATTATTATATAATAATAAGTATTAATAATATTAATAATCTATATAATATAATTATATATATATATATATATATATAAAAATAATAATAATAATAATATTTAATAG